>BCJK01000006.1:552923-747487 GCA_039545395.1 Filobasidium uniguttulatum | reverse complement strand
CAGTATTCAGTATTCAGTATTCAGTATTCAGTATTCAGTATTCAGTATTCAGTATTCAGTATTCAGTATTCAGTATTCAGTATTCAGTATTCAGTTTCGTGGAAAATGGCGTGGCCGTGGTCATTTCATAGGCTTCCGAATGGTCTTACTGGGGTATGTGCATTTATTTGGGGATACAGAGGCATTTTGGTTGTGACTGTTGTATATAAATCCGAGCTGAAGATAACGATACCCTCTGAGAGAACAAAGTCCTAGACATGCAGGTCACAGAGCCACTGTCCATCATGTTTGACTGCGCCTTTCATATTGTATTTCGTTTCCTTGGGTCGGGTTCAGCTGATCTTGCTCTACGTGCGAGACTTGTGTGTATGTGGGGGAGGATCGTAAATGGCGTAAACATAATTTACACGGTCAAGAACTCTCTGTCTCGCCTTTCTGGTGTGCGCGTCCGGAGACTGACAATTTGCCGACATGTCTAGCCTCTTGTCTTGGTCATCGACGGGGGACAGGCATGTGGAGTTGTTGATGGTGGTGGGTGAAAGGAAATTCGTTAATTGTCCATGTGATCCGTGTTCAAGAACGAGTCCATGACCTGATTCTGATTTGACAGTAGCATCTGTTGATGAAGCCCATCTTGCTGCTGTGGCTTCACCATGGGTGGTTGTTGTCTGTCACACGCCCCGTTCTGTGATTGAGGCTGCGCCATGGCAAAGTTTTGATTTGTGGTGGTGTTGGATGCAAGCGATCGACTTTCGCCCAGCGCTCGCCGCATGGACCGCGTAGCAGCGCCCATACCACCCCTGTTGTGGATCATATAAGAGACGCCACTAGTGTTTCCACCCTCTTGGTCCATCATACCAGAGTACTGTACATGTGAGAATGCATTCTGTACTGATGATGGTTGCGATTGTTGCAAGGGATGGTGGGTGGGTTTCGGCTGAGTGACAGGTGTTGCCATAACCCATGGGCTGCCTGCGGGGCTTCCACCCAAAGACTGTGGATGATGCCCCATGCCTGGATGTTGGTTGTGGCTAGGACCGGCAGGCATGTCTCCGCCCTCAAAGTAAAACGGAAATCCGGGATGACCATTCATTGTACCGGGGCCGTGATGCGAAGTGATACCCTGAGGTGAATGGACTGACCCGGAACCTCCAGCCCAGCTGTGGCTTGACCAAGGTCGGTCCATTGGGGAAGGATGCGGTGGTGGACAGCCATGTAAGCTTCCATGAGATGCGTCTAGAGCGATCATGCCGGGCGCGACTCGGTTCAACTCGAGTCCATTCTCGTTCCCAGGGCCAACCGGTTTATTTGTATGAGGGTCATGGAGCTGCACTGTCCCAATAGGGATTGGTTCTGATCCTTTCCCTAATCGAGAGCGCCTACTGCTTGAGGGTCTAGATTGAGGAGCCGAATTGACATGAGCTGGGAAGAGCATTGCACTTGGCGGCACGTTCTCATGGTCCGGCATGGGCTGCGTGTTGCCGTTGCCGAGCATAGACAGGGCACCGCAAGACGCAGACTGGTTGAGTTTACGTTTCTTGATAGGGTGATCGTCACCATTTGGAAGTTTGACATTGCCAACGACGCCCATCTGGCTGCTTTGAGTCACATGGGCCGAGGAACAGCCTTGACCACCGTATCGATGAGGTGAGCCGCTAGAACCACCTCCCAAGTTTGCTCGGATAGATGCGCGGGGTAAAGTAGCTGGGTACTCGCTCTTGACTGACGAAAAGGAGGGGGCGCTGACACTGCTCTTCAGCCCAGTATCAGTCGATTGTTGGCTGTTGATAGGGGTTTCTGATTTGACACTCTGACCTGGTTGCCGATCGCGTTCATCGTCTTTCGCAACCTTGTACAATTCACGGAGGACCTTGTGCTTGTCAGCAGGAATGAAAGCCAATTGTTCGGCTGTGGCGATCTCGAGCTTGTTCACTTTAATCAGGTGAGACTGCAAGATGGTGAGTGCCAAATCAATACGTTCTGGAAGTTGGTCCGGGTTCTGATCAGTCTGAATGTACGGCCCAGCTGTATATTCAGACTACTCACCTTGTTTCACCAAGTGGTCGGGCTCCTTGTGCCGTACGTGATCTGGCCACCAAGCCGGCTTTCCGTCTTCCCCACGATTGTACGGATACCGAGTTTGTTTCTTTGGCTCAATCACCTTGATCCAAGACTTGATGATAATCTTGCACGTCTGCTGCTGAAGCTCTTCAAACTTTGCGATATACCATGCTCGGAGATCATCAGGACGCCCGGATGGGATCAAGGTACCTGATCTGAGCTGAAGAGGTGTGGCGGATGTATCAGAAGCTTGCAGTGGTGTAGCAGGAGGATGTGTTGAGCTATTCGTGTTGGATCGTGACCGCGCCAAACCTGGGGTAACAAACGCGCTGCCGAGCTGATGCATGTGATCAGGTGGGTTATTTGAAGCCGGTGTCATCATCCCTATAGGATTGATTGTGTCGTGCAGTGCAAATGGTCCGGGCGTTCTAAAAGTTTGGTTGGATCCGGAAGTGTTGGATCGCATGGGTGTGCAGAGAGCAGGATTGATGGTTTGAGATGGAGCCTCGGCAAGCTTGGGAAGATCCGCCATGTTGATGCCAGCCATCGATCCCATTTGATCAGAGTCGAGGTATGCTTCCATTAGCAGCGATGTGTGTTGTCGCTTTAATGGAGCTGGGGTGAGAGACCTCGTCTCGACCGGCGCCTCTGATTTTTGGGTGGCTTCCATCACATCTTCTCCTTCTTCACCATCACCGTCACTGTCTTCACCCGACGCGACTTCTTCCTCACCACTCTCGTTGTCGCGTTGCTCTGTCAAGACCTCGTCTTGGGCTTCCGTCTTGACTCTGGGAGTTGACGTTGCGTCCGATCTAGCTGAAGAGTCTTCCATCTTGCCCTTTTTTGTTACAACTGTTGAATCCTTTTGACAATCACTGGCTTCGCCATTTTGCAAGGCTCGTTCGCGTTTCGCCAGCGTGACGGCTTGAAGATTCACGGCAATCTCAGTCACCACGGTTGAGTTGAAGATTTCGCCCAGTCTATCACTGCACATCTCGCTCCCAAACGACTCCATGTCCCCTCTAGCGGAGATAAAGGTGATGGCAAATTGGCAGCCATTGATGTAAGATGCCTTGCCCAATGATCTCAGTATCAAGTCGCGTTTAGTCTTGTAATGACGGTGTTGACGGGACGGTGAAGTATATGGTTCAGTCCGAGTAGCAATGCGCGGCATTGTTGGCGAAAAACTTCAAGTACAAAATTCAAGACCAATCGCAAGATCAGAGCCTGACACTGACAAGAAACCCAAGGGCCATTCGAGAGGACGCTTCCTCACCTGGGAGAAAAGGACCTCGACCAAAAGTGCCGAAGTCACGAAACGTACACCCTGTTCAAAGAACGATTGTAACTCGTCCAGGTGTTCTGATCGAGCTACAAGTTGCCCTTCATAAGCGAATTTGGGATTCTGCAAGGTGAATTTCAGGTCGTCCAGTTCATCTACACTCTTTGGGTCGAGGTACACTCATGGCAGATGGGAGCGACTGGTGCGACAGGGTCCAGAGAGGATGATGTGACTGCCAGACTAGCTTTTATAGCGGGGTATGAGCGGGACCTTCAGGCCGTAGACTCAGCGCCGGCGGATCCGCGTATGGGAGGTTTAAAACAGCCGAGTTGTTAATGAATAGGAAACAGATTTTTCTAGAGATTCGTATGGGAGTTAAGCAGCCTATTCAATATCAACGTGGGCGTGGCCGGGAGTGCATTCACGCATGATCTACGACCAATTTTGGGGATGAAAGCATCAAGCGTCAAGGGAAGTTGATACTATCGGCCACTCAAAGGTCACAAATCAGCAGTCGGAACATAGAAGTTAATTGCTTTGTAGCATTATCATCGGTGCAATGGTTCAATGGTAGAATGACCGCCTTCCAGTTTCCACTGATTGCTAGCGGTCGACCCGTGTTCGATTCACGGTTGCATCAAACTTTTTGGCTTTTTGACCGCTTTTGCCGGGAGAAAGTGGAGGTCAGTGCGTCAACTTTGGACTTTTTTGTGAGCGGCAAATAAACTGCACAATGTAAACGACTTGTCTCTCGCCCCTTCACCAGTTGCTATACCCTGGCTGTGCCCAAGAAATGCCTTGGACATAGCACTCGGACTCATTGACTTGCAGTTCGGCCGATTGGGAAGTGCAAAATTTAGACAAGCTGAATCGAGTCTGCAGGCTGCAGCAAGCACACTTCACGCAGCTTCACGCCTTCTTCGTTCTGGAATCGTGGACCTTGCATCACGCCGGCCGGATCCCGTGGTGGTTGCAAAAATTCAAACCAACTGCAGTACGTCTTTTCTCCTCCTGCCCATCTGAATCGCACTCAGCGCTGACGCTTTGGCCGGTTGACAGAATTTTGTGATCTTGGCATTCAACACCTCAATACGTCGCATTTGCTCGAGAAGACTTGATCGTCTATCCACATTCTACGAACTCACGCTTCTAAGGACAATACATCAACAAAAAGGGTGGAAAGCGACCAGTGATCGATATGGTCTCACTCACAAGAGTTTCTCAACTGATCTCAAGGCTACCAACGACATGTCCGCCCGCCTTCGTGCATCAGTCAACAACACTGCCATCTTCATCCCATCTCCGCCCTGCTTGTGCGTCACCATTGTATGCTCGAAATGCCACAATGAGACGGCGACATGCCAGTAGAATGGCAAAAAGCCTACAAGATCCTTCCAAACCACCTCGTATGTATGCGAGAAACGGCGAGGGTCCAAAGGTTCATGTGCCCCCAGAGCCGCTTAACAAAAGTGCTGTGGTCCCGCCCACGAAAACCCGCAGAGAAAAACATGAATCAGGGGCAACCAGGGACTCTCAGACAGATGAGATCCATAAAGTCGAATCAGAAGGTGCCCGCAACCAGCGCAACACCTCCCTACAACCGCGCGATGAGCCCAAGGAAAGAGCAGGCGGCCCATACGTACCACCGTGGGGCGATTTCAGTGATCAACCGCTTGATCTTGACCACGATAGCATCTGGCAGCTCAGCAACGGCCAGGAACTCAAGGCTGAAGAGGCCTGTCATCTCCTAGATGCTTATTGTCGAGAACACGGATACCCTTACGCAAAAGTCACATATCACCCTTTCTATCCTCGTAATCCTAAAGAAAGAATAGGAACTCTTGCGTCTTACAATGAAGCTCGTTGCTTCATCAACGATCAGCAGCTTGGGAGAGGTATAGCGAACACCAAGCAGAGCGCAGGATGGGCCGCTAGAATTGATGCGGCTCAGTACCTGGATGCAACGGATCCCAAGCTTTGGCACAAATTGAAGCACGCAAAAAGGGAAGAGGCCAAAAGGCGTACGGCGGAGTGGTTCAAGGACAAAGCTTTGGGCTTGGCGAGAATTGAAAGTCTTCACGACCCCCTCGTCTCAGAGATGATGGACAGTTTAACGGACAATATCAGATCCTCGACATTATTCAGCAGGGCACCCTCCAAGCATGCGCTTGCCACGCAGACAACCAAACGAGGATACGTTCCTCGAAGGCCATCGGAACTTACCATGAGCGCCAGATCAGCCCAGCTTCAAAGGAAGTTGACCGCATACGAGGAAAGCAGCGATCCTAAAGTAGTACGCATGCGAGAGACTAGGCAAGCGTTGCCCATCACTCTTCACAAGGAGGTTATTTTGAAAGCGATCGAGGACAACGAGGTCGTTGTGTGAGTCAAAAAGCTGTATGGATGCAGCTTGCAATGTTGGCTGATTTCTCGCATGATCTCTTCGTCGCATAATTCTCTGTTGGCATTCATACTTACGACTCCCCAGTATCAATGCCGCAACCGGTTCTGGAAAAAGTACTCAAATCCCTCAATTCATTCTAAACGATTACATTGAACGAGGTCAAGGAGCCAAATGTCAGGTAGTTGTGACACAGCCGCGAAGAATCGCCGCCTCATCTCTGGCTGTTCGTGTCGCTAATGAAAGAGACACCAAGCTTCGAGACGAAGTCGGGTACCAAATCAGATTCGATCACAGACTTCCAGAGTGTGAACTCGGCAGTATCAGTAAGCTTGGTTTTGATTCCTTTTGAGGCCTACATGCTCTGGTGCTTACCGCTGATCCACCTATGACCATTCTAGGCTACTATACGCTGGGCAGTCTTCTTCGAAAGATACAAGTGGACGGAGCATCGTCTCATACAAGAGGTTGGGTCGATTCAGTTTCCCACATTATCATTGATGAAGCGCATGAACGAGACGTGGACACAGATCTTTTGCTTGTCGCCATTAAGCGGCTAAAGCACCATCGCAACTTGACCGGGCGCCCTTCACCCAAGTTGATTATCATGAGTGCAACAGTCAACAATAGCTCTTTTCAGAATTATTTCGAACCCATCAATAATAAAAAGTTGCCACCACTCGTTGAGCTGCCTGGAAGGACCCACCCAATCCAACGCCAGTACATCGAAGAATATATCGCGGATCTTAGAGCCATGGATCCAGACATCCTGTCACAAAAAGGCGTCCATTCGTATCTCTCGTCTGAGCAAGAGATCAAGGATGGCGAGGGTCCCGTCCACGCGCCCGCCGCTTTAACGGCGCTGGCGATCGCATACGCTTATAAAAAGGTTGATTCTGGTCATATCCTTGCATTCCTTCCCGGGCTGGACGATATGCGTCAGACTGCGGAAGCTCTGGAGTCCGCAAGGAGAAAGCATGGTCTTCCTTCTGCACAAATCTCACTGCTCCATTCAACGTCGTCACGGGAGGAGCAAACTCGAATCTTCGACCCTCCAGCAGAAGGCGTGAGAAAAATCATTCTCGCCACCAACATCGCCGAGACGTCACTTACCATTCCAGGGACGAGCATTGTCGTGGACAGTGGAAAGGCCAAGATCTCTAGTTTTGATCACAGGCGCAAAGTAGAAGCGCTGGAGACTCAATGGACGGGTCAGATCAATCTGAAGCAACGAGCCGGGCGCGCGGGACGAGAGCGTCCCGGTCACTACTTTGCGCTCTATTCTCAGAATCGTCTGGCCACACTTCCCCCCGAACTCGATGTCGAGATGGTTCGGTCGGACTTGCAAGAGGTCTGCATGAGGATCAAAGCTCTCAATATGGGCAATGTCAAGAGTCTGCTCCACGAATGTATGCAACCTCCGTCCATGCACCGAGTGCACACCGCGCTCGATTCACTAAGTGAGATTGGGGCAATGGATCAGCATCAAAACATGCTGCCGTTGGGGACACTCATGCTGCACTTCCCCACCTCGGCCCGAATCGTCAAGATGCTGCTGTTTGGTGCCATCTTCAGCTGTCTCGACACAGCTTTGACCCTTGCGGCAGCAATGCCCGACCAAGACCCATTTTCGAATTTAGACGACAAGGACCGGATGAGAGCAATCAAGGAGAAATTCAGACAGCCCAAGACCAACTCCGATGCTCTCATGGTAGTCAATCTATACAATGAGTGGACTGCGGCAGTGAGGGAGAACATTGGTAATGAATTCTTGTCGGCCAATGCCGTCAATGCCAACGTCATGTGGCGGATACATCAAACTCGAGTCGATCTGTTTGATACCTTGCAACGGAACGGCATCCTGAGCGCGTTGTCCGAGAGGTCGATCAGGCCGTCGTATCATCTTCGTTTCAGCATTCCCTACGAGTTTATCACCAATGAGGACAACACCGCACTCAAGAATGCCTTGGTAGCAGTCGGCTCTGCCCCCAACTTTGCATGTTCCCAGGGTGGCAATGTGTGTCGAACAGCGACGGAGCAGGTGAGTCACGCAGAAATCTTTTCGTTCAAGGCTGGATAACAAAGCCGGGCTGACGGCATTCTGTAACCTCCCTTTGACTTGCTCCCCCCCCCCTCCCCCCAGATGTCTTTTGTTCCCAAAATGAGTCTCTGTCATGGCGCTCGCTTTAAAAATAAAGAATCCGGAGTCGAGCCACGAATCTATGCCTTTCATGAAATCGCTGCCATGCAAGGCTCAAAGGCTACATCCATTCGAGGAGTTTCCTACATCAATCCATTGACGATCATGCTGTTGGGAGCCTCGAGATTGGAATATCGAGGGTCTGCAACCTTACCATCTGATGGTCTCGGTAGGTCATTTATCGCCTCCAAAACACTCTTCGCTGTCGAGCCTCACGACTGATCCGATTTACTGTTCTCTAGTGGCCGACGACTGGATGCGCTTCGTACCAACGCCTTCAAGCGATCCAGACGTCTTGCCGAAAATTCTGGCGCTTCGAGAGGCCTTGAACGCCTGTCTTTTACGAACCTGGGAGGGTTTAGAGGCAGTACTCTACCACAGGAACAGGCGAGATGTTTATCGGCAAGACCGAAGAACAGCATTGCCGGGTGGCTTTGACGCGCCCAGCGTTGAAAGCCACAATGAGACTCTGCGGGAAGATGGCGACGCCAAGCCGGGTGCTCGCTTGTCACCAATCGAACTTCAAGAACTCAGGCGATTGGCCAGAAGTCTCAACGATATCTTGAATGTGCAATTCGCGACGGAGCCCGTACGAGCTTCTCCACCTTTGGCAAAATCCGAGTCTTCTTCCGATGAGGCTTCTGAAGAAGAAGGACAGCAGCTCGAAGACGAGGTCGAGGAGGAAGCTGCAGATTCGGAGTCAGTGCAGGAGAACGAAGAAGTCGCAGTCGGTCGATAGAGAGCCGACTTGGAAGGCGAACAGAGACATCGAACCTTACTGTATCAGGTCTTCACTGCATGCAAGTACTCTACAGTATTTGTACATATTGTTCCTCTTGGGACTCTTTATACAATCTTGTTCACACGAGGCATTTATGAAGCGGCAAGGCGGAAACCTCGACCCCGAGTTCAGACTATACAATGGTGTTTCCGTGGGTCGACCGTCTCTACCACTGCCTCTTTTGTGGGTTCACTGCTTTTGTTCACAGTATTTGAAGGCCAGTGTGAATGAGGCGGGCCCTCCGTTCGGTTATCCTTGGTCGCCGACTCCGTAAGAATAGCTCCATCTTGACGATTTCCAGCGTCACTCGACGCTGGTGAGGGTGGTATCACTTTGAGGTCAAAGCCAACATGCTTGGGCTTGTCCGCCGAAGAATCGTAAGAGTATGCAGGGGGCGGCCCGCTTGTGTGTTGATATTCTTGTGTACCTGGGACCGGTTCTTGCCTCTTTTTCATCGTATCTAACATTTTGAAGATTCCTCCAAGTCCTTGCACTCTTCGGTCAACTTCCTTGTCATCCAAGGTGGCAGCAAAACACGCCGTCTGCTCTCTCCGCAGTTTTCTTGATCTTCGAATCCACCAAAAGATGCCGCCTCCGAGCCCAAGACACAGACCGATGGCAATGACATAGGGCCACCACATGACTTCCTTGTCCGTATCCGTTGTCAAGCACATGCCGAGCCCTGGCGCGAGAGTGCAAGAAGCAGCCGAGCAAGTCCCTCCTTTCATCAAGAAACCCTCTTCACAAGATATACATTGGTCGTCCCGTCTTCCAGTGCAAGTCGCGCAGCTTGAACTACTGCATGGTTGACAATCACGAGTGGCGGCGTCCCAAAAGTGTGCTTTAGGACACACATTGGAGCATCGACCCAGTTTGAGAATCGGAGCTTGAGGAGGACACGAGGTGCACTCGCCATTCTCCGAGCACTCTGCGCAATCGGTTGGGCAGGTGATGCATTTCCTTTGTGCGGTGTTTGTGTAAGTGCCACTCGGGCATGTAGATGTGCATTCTCCAGAAGGCGTGGCAAATTGATCCGATTGAGCGCATTTGGAGCATTGAGAGGCAGTCGTGTGGCAAGCAGCACATTTGGACGTATCACAAGCTGTGTGATAGGTAGAGTATGAGTTTCCGAAAATTCTTGATAGAATTCTTCGACGACTCACCAGCACAGGTACCGTTTATGTTGGCGGGTCCGTCTGACAGAAAGAATCCTGTGGAACACGTCCTCTCACACTTTCCACCTTGGAGGACCCAACCTTCTTGACAAGCTGTACACTTGACGTCTTGCCACCTTGATGAGATAGAAAAGGAGGGGATTGAGCATGATAGACAACCGGAAGGACAGGCTAGTTGAGGCAAATCTTACTGGTTAGTGTTTTTCACACACCTAATCACAATTCGACACCCAACTTACTGTCACATCGTCCATTTTCATTGTTCGCCACATATACCCCTTGAATCTGGGTAGTATCAGAAGAGCAAATCCCGGTCGACATGTCGTACCTCACACAGGACCCATTGAGATTGTATCTGAGAGGCGATACATGAGTGAGATGTCCTGCGGCCAATTCATAAACCAGACTCACCGAGGACTGGTACATTCAAGACACTGGTCTGGGTTCGGACCGGTGCAAGTGTTACACGCCGGTGAACAGCTGCAGATGATCCCATTTAGTTGAAGAGTCGTTCAGCGACCTGTCGCCAATGGTTGTTTCAAAGATTTATAAACTCACGAAGAACAAGTGGAGCCGTCCCAGTATTGACCTCTGACACAACTTGCCTGACCACCCGAGGCCTCGCACAAACCGGTGGCTGCATTGATTGTGTAGCCATCCACGCAAGTCACGGAAGAGTTTGCGCTTTTGCATGTCAGGGAACCAAGAGGACAGGCTGTGAAAACTCAAACTCAGTATGAGCTATCCAAGCTAGGCAGCGTTTTGTGATAGAATTTGGTTTCTTACCATGACATTCGTTGCCGTCCTCTGAAGCATAAAACCCGGGCGCACATACCGAACATTTGAGGGAAGAGTTTGAATCATTGATCCATCCAGCTGAGCACTCGCAAGATTTGTCAGAGGTACATGTCCCGAAAAGACAATTGCACGCTACAAGGAACGACACAATTCGGTGAGATGGCGTGTTCTTCAGGATCGAAAAAAAAAAAAACGATGCACGACTCACCAGCAGTCGAATTGCCAAAACTTCCCAAGCACCCTCCGCTTCCCTCGACACCATCGTCACATCTGCCTTGTCCTCCCTCGGGTCCAAAGCATTGAGAAGGACACGGTAAACATCGAGTTCCGTAATGGCCAGGTAAGCACTCTTTGCAGGTGTTGCCAGTGAAGCCAGGGGCACAGGCACATTTGCCAACAGAAGAAGCGAGTGTTTCATTGGTTCGTCTGTGCGAAGGGAGACAAGAGCCTCCAGGTCCACACACTGGAAAACACGTGTCTGCCCTTTTCGGATCAGCAAGGAAATGAAACATCACGAAGTGAATGACACTCACCACTTCCCCAACTGGCTTGGGCTAAATCGAGCTCCAATCCGGCCATGTCGTTGCTCATGCCGTTTCGTTGAGAGACACTGGATCTGAAGATGATATTGCGATACCGTTCATCTTGTTCGACGAGCTTGGGAAACGAAAGATGTACGCCTGGAGGAAGATACAATGAGGACCAATCGTTCTTGACAGTGGAACCGGGCTCAGACGAGTTGATGGGACGAAGCCTCTGAGGGTCGGAAGCGAACTCGGGATCTTTGAAATAGACGACATCTTCTGGGCCTTGAATCACCAGGGGCCATACCTCTGCTTGAGAACTTGATGATTCCGGAAATGGCTCGACGGCGCCGGAAAATGATACCAATGGAGCTTTGATGGGTTCAAAAGTTGTGGTGTTGAGTTTCGGCAGAAGCGATCCGGGTGCTGACGCAAAGGTATATGTCCCTGGCAACAGGTTGAAGCGGGATGAAGACGATAGCATCACCCCAACTGTGGTTGCACAAAATCTCGTCAGCGACTTGGATTCTGACACACACGCACACTTGTCACCAGTCGAGAGTTGTGATACCTACCCTGTATGATGCTCTCTGTGGTTACACAGGTTTCTGGCGTACACATGAATCGGCCTTGACGGTCTTCTGCCAAAACGATGGTCGAGCATGCCACCAGGGCGCCGAGCAACCAAGAAATAATGCTATGTGTTGATACTTTGGCCATCCTGAGCTCGAGCTTGAAGAAATGAAAGGGTCATGTCTGCAAAGTAACAGTGGCCCCTATTCCATCGTACTCGCTCTCTAGCCTATAAGTCCCAAAAAGACAAAAGACTGGTTTGACCAATCTGAAACGCGGGTTCGCCTATACTCGCTTGCCTGAAACCGAGCGAAATCCTAGCAAGCAGCGCGTCGCGTCTACTTAATTGCTTGTCTTTTGTGCTGGTTTGTATCCGCGGCTGACCATCTCGACGGTTAAATCCGCGGCGCCGCGTATTCAATTCCTATTGGAGGCAGCTCGCCCGCGTTTGCTTACGGTAATACAAACACTGGAGTCAGGGCCAGTGCGAGCTAGTAGCGTCAGCTTCAAGGACTAGCACTTGTCAGAGACAACATACAGTCAAAGACTCTTTTCGTAATGGGATTCATGCCTCCAAGCTATGCAAAATTCACAGTCAACAGTCACCATGACGCTGGATCTCATCTCAAATGCTGTACCATTATTGTCATCGTCTGACAATGTGCAAGACGACGAGACCCACCACACACCCCACCATGTCGATCAGGTCGACGGTGATGATGATGATAATGCTATTGAGCACAACAATAACAATCACGAACAGGACCAAGAACACGAAGCATTCGCTCACCACTTGTACCCTGACCAGGAAACGGACCCTGAGCAGACCGGCCAACTCGATTTGATGCACCAGGATGTTCAACAAGACGCCGAGGTCGATGAACAGACCTTGTCCGAGCACGCTCAACAAACATTGGCGTCTGCCGCGATATCCATGTCGACCATGGATCAGTCGGCCCATCAAGGTCTTGGGGATGTCCTGCTTGATCATGCTCGGGAATTGCAACAAGCTCAACATCGTCACGAGCTGTCCTCGCTGGAATCAGACTATCACCACCAACATCACCACCACCCTGAAGCCATTGCTGGGCCAAGTAATCATGCTGGTCACCTCGTTTCTAGCGGCGATGAAGTGCGAATCACAGGCCAAGGGTCTCAGCCAGAACTCATTACGCTCGGTCATTTTGAGCCCCAAGAGTTTCTTTCGTTTGACGACTTGTACGAACACGTCGCTTCCATGGCTCGAGATAACGGCTTCAGTGTCTCCATTTACAACCCTACGCGCTCGAAAAAGGGCGTTTTGCGAGCGGCCAACTTGAGATGTTCAAAGAGTGGGAAACATCGAGAAACTCGAACAGCCGATACGCGGCGGCGGAAAGCTCACACGTCGAAAACGGACTGCCCATTCAACATTTATGCGCATCGGACCGACCCAATCTCCAACAAGTTTACATTTGATGTCAAGTCAGGGGAGCATAATCACGTACAAGACTTTGAAAAATTTGGAGCAAGGCCAATCAGGAGAAAAGCACGGAGTAATGTCGTTGTCGGAATGGGTGTTGGAGAGGCGGCCTCGAGCGGAGGTGCAGGAGCAGCAAGCACCAGTGGAGCTGGACCTGGCAAAACGAGGAAACCCGCCGTGTCTAGAGGCGCCAAGGGCAAAGTCAGGGCATCTGTTGGGGATCATCAGGATGGAAACAATGACAGCAATCTTGTCGTCACATCGGAAGAAATGCAAGAGGGTTTCCTCATGAGCGACGAAACACGACTCGATCATGGCTTGTCCCTTGGTGAAGCAGCTCATGAACTCATGGGCGGCCAAGAGGAAAACGAAGACCATCACCAGCACCAGCACCACCATCATCATCATCCACAGCATCATCACTATCCTCAACACCCATTCGGTCTCGACCCTGAAGTCTCTCTCGCCACGCTGAATGACCATCATCAGTCCCACCAACAAGAGGAACAGCAAACCTACGAATCTCCTGGGTCCAATCACCATCCGCACCACCCTCAAGAGCCTTCTTCCCATGACGAGGTGGAAAAGGGTCAATCAAATGGACACGCACAAGATGCAACAATGACAAGTCTCGATCCTTCTCCGAATTCACCCTCCTCAGCGGCAGCACCTCTGGGATCATCAACCAACGTGGACCCAAGTCTACGTTCATCCATGAATATGAACATTAGCAATGTACGGACAAGAGATATCGAGGCACTGGTCCGTGCCGGGGCTGCCGAGGTCACCGCTACGGCGACAAACGATGCGGGTGAACAAGCTGAACAATCACTGAAACATGAAGATGGTGGTGACGCGGGGGACGGGGATGATGGACTGATTGGGCAGGTCATACTGGCACATCAAAAACATCAACAGCAGCAAGATGACACGGTGGACCAAGAAATAGACGACGATGCGTTGGACTCAAATCTTGAAATGAATACGGCGCTATCAGTGCAGGCGATTCGTGAGCATTACCAGCAACAACATCAGCAGCAGCATCGTCTTGACGATGTAGAATCGTAACGGTGCATGACGAAAAAAGTGGGTATGTCATGTTCAACATATACTTGCATTCTTAGACGACTAAACACAAGTTTCTTCAGGTTTAGATGCGCTGATGAAACTACTCCAGTTACCCCTTGTACACGAAATAAAATTGTACTCAAGATGACAGGCGATTGAAGTCTCGTATTCACTAGACCAGACCTGCATCTGAATAGTATCAGGCCACTCGTTGTATAATCAATCTCGCTGGTGAATCTATACATTTTTTCAGCATTTTTACGACATACTCGCGGGCCTAGGCAGAAGCATCTGAATGGTCAAATGAGGACACAATCAGCATCGTCAAATGTTGATCGGCAAACTGTAGTATCAATGTCCACATACCAGTGACCCTCTTCTTGATGGCAGCAGCATCCTCTCCGCCAACTCGGTCGAGAATCTGCCAGATGCAGAACCCCATTCACGTCAGCACATCCGTCACTGACAGCGACCACTGAAAATAATTGTAAAAAACCTACAGCAAAGAAAGCCTCGACATATTCCTTCTTGGCCTGCTCAGAGCTCTTTCCCTTGTTAGACTCCCAAGCGGTCCACTTGGCCTTTTCAACGAATTGCATCATTCCCGGCTTAGGGGTGTTGACATCACCGACGGTGGCTTGCTTGAAGAGGCCGTAAAACTGTGGCACCACCGAATGGAAATCAGTCGGGCCAGGTTTCAACGTAAAAGCCAATTGGTTCAAACACCTACGAGCTTTTGGTCCTCGGTGGAAGGTTGGATAGGACCATCCTTGGGGAGGGCACGAACCTCCTTGACGGCGGTGTCGAACTCGGCTTGAACCTTGGGGCTACATGGTTGATCGATCCACACGGATAAGTACAGTCGATTGACAGCAGGTGAACACAAGGCAGAGTCTGACTCACTCGGACATGGTGTATAAACTTTGTTGGTGGTGGTGGTGATGGGGAAAGTGGATGGCAGAAAAGATGAGCAGTGGAAAAGGGGTAGACGACGACGATGTTGATGAGATAGCTCGTTCCTTCTCAGTCGGGTATGCGATGATGTGGCAACCGATCACGTGGGTCGTCAAGCAGACTTACATAAGCGCTCGCTTTCGGGTCATGCTTTGGACAAATCCCCTTCCAGGACCGACCTCGGCGATCTCCTAGACCTGTACGCCGTTTGTCTCGACTGGTAGTTTCCACATTGCAGCTCCAACACCTTGAGCAACAATCTCTTGACAAGATTGGTTCAGCCACGGACATTATGAATTCAATAGAGGAATGGATCGAGCCTGATTTCCATCAGGTCAATCTTGATATCGAGTCTCAATTGAAAGGTGACCGAGGGTATAAGCTGGATGCAGGCAAGTGTAAACTTTGTGCTGCACCTTCAAAAAGGTCGACGAACTAAGTCCTCAACCTCTACAAACAGACTTTCAGATTTGCAAGGCCAACCTTGAACCCGAAGGATGCCCACTAGGCATCGCCATCTGCCCCCTGCGGCATACCCAACCCTCGACACAAAACTTTGTCCCACCTCCACCTATCCCAGCCCACCCCCGAGACCGAGAAAAGGTTTTGACGGTCTGCAAGCATTTCCTGAGAGGTTTGTGTATCATGGGGAAAAACTGCGAGTTTTTGCACGAGTACGATTTGAGAAAGTTTCCGGAATGTTGGTGGTGGGGAACGTACGGATTCTGTTCGGCAGGTGATGAGTGTTTGTATTATCATCCCAAGGTGCGGAAACGGCAATGTGAAGATTATGATCGAGGATTTTGCCGGTTAGGTGAGTACTATCTCCCGAGTGTTTTGACACCCAAGTTCGCAGCTCATCGCTCGTGCTGCTCTTTCCTTTCACCTACCAGGGCCAGGCTGTCCTAGGCAACATGTGCGGAGAGTCCTTTGCCCGGCATATGTAGCAGGCTTTTGTCCAGAAGGGCCCGATTGCCATATGGGACAGTGAGTCTTGGAATCTTGTTCCCTTTCACGTTTTTGATGATAGTGGAATGACTGACACTTTTCCGCACTTCACCAGTCCATCACCCGACCTTCCATCCGCACACGCATATGACCCCCCGTCTCCACCTCTGAAACAGGACGTCGGACCTCCACCACCAGGATACGGACGTTACCACTTGTACGATCCCTTCAATCCAGCCCACTGGCAGGTCTGGCCTGGTTTGACGGGCGGTATGCCCGGGGGTGGACGCTACAATCCTAACGCACCTCAAGCCATCCCATCAAATATCGACGAGGCTGCGCGGTCAGCTGCTGTCAACATGGCACAAAAGATGGGACTTCGAGATATCCCGGACGATGGAGGTCGCGCACAAGGAGGTAACCTATGGAGGTACCAAGCAATGGTGGAAAGGGGCTTGATCAAACCCCCGACTGAAGGAGCCAAGGGGTGGAAATCAAAAGACGAACTCAAAAACGTCATGTGTTATGTGAGGAACTTGTCCATTACGTTTGCTTTATTCATGGAAACCCTCATCGACTGACATTTGTTTTGACATATTTAGCGATGTGGTGAAAAGGGGCATTACGCAACGGTTTGTCCTAATCCTGCTAAGCCAGGGGACCGAGGTGGTTTGAACCGGAGAAGAAAATGGGAAGAAGGCGGAGTATAGCACGACCAAGGGATGATGGGAAGCTCAAGCGATGTAAAAGGTGCATGGTGGTATATGGTGGCATGTTCTTCAAAGGTATCCTCATCAGTCGGATGCTTTCAAAGGCTGCCATGCATACCTTGACACATACACAAGTGCACAAGTAACACTACCAGAAGCTAGATCATGCACTTTCGAGTCCTATGTATAGATATACCCATTATGACAATGCCACAATGGCAACGGCTTGCTTGGAATTTGTGTTGAGCCGTTCAATCATTTATTCGTATGCATACATGATCACCCAGAGTCCCAGACGAATGGACATGTCGGCTATCTGGACCATCTATCCGCATATCCGCGCGCCGTAAGCGTAGCGTTATTTGGAATTGACGCACATCAGCCGTTTGTGTGGGTCATTTGAACGAGCGAGCTCGCCATCCATCAAGGCAATGGCGTGTCTAGATGGGCAGCATTCCTGGATAGAGTATAACATCGGTCACTGTTGGATCATACATGTCAATGACCGAGGAGGATGTAGACTGTTCATACACCTGCCTTTATCATGTCGTCCATAAAAACCAAGAGTGGTTCAAAAGTTCAAGCATGCAGCGCAGCCCTAGCAATTCGTATTCGGTCCAACGCGGCAAATGCTCTCTACGAACGACATTCGTAATGACATCGGACCTTGCCCCTATTGGCATGGCATGGCATCTACCAACCGCTTCGTCCGCCGCCATCTTTTCACCGAGCCAACCAGCATAAAGCCTGTCGAGTGATCTTCTCTTCACGGTGGCTGGTCTTTTGATGGCGGAGATTCACCAACATTGAACTGTACCTCGGAAGTCAAAGAAGACTCCATCCAGTTGGTGATATTAACTCCACTTAACAGAGAGATATAGCATCCTCGCCGATCAAGCCTGGCGACACTACCCTGCTGTAACGCAAGACAACGTCTTTCATGCAACCTGTCGAGCAAGAGAAAGTGGATGAATCATTCACCAGGAACGAGTCGGGCCACAGACCACTGGACGGTGGAGACATTGAACGAGATGCCGGCTTGGGCAACAGCATGACTGATGACGCCCGTGAGTACTTGCCACATGTCGTCTCATCCATCGGTACACTGACATTACCTCTGTCTGAATTTTCTCAAACGGAACTAGAGCAACAAGCGGATGACCCATCGAATACCACCATGACCAGTCGGACGACGACGACGACGAAATCAATGGAAACCACGACGGAAGCCCATGGCTTACAAAAGGTTAAGCCCTTTTTGCACCAACACGTCAAGGCGGACCATTTGTTCCTCCCTCTACTCGTCGTTACCTTGACCACCGGACTTCTCGACGCCTCAACGTACTCATCCTATAAAGTGTTTGCTTCCAACCAGACCGGAAACGCCATCATCCTCACCCTCGCAGCAGCGGAACATCAGGATATCCTACTACGCAATACGGGCGCTTCTCTAGGTGCATTCCTCGGATGCGCTCTCCTGGCCGGGGTCATTGGTAACTGGCTCGGCCCACGATCCCGAGGTTACATCTTGTACTCCAACATCCTCCAAGTTATTCTCTTGACCATCATCACCATCCTCACGACGCCCTCCCTCGACGTACTGCCTCCGAGCGAACCATCGAGGCATTGGGTCGCGTTACTCTTGCTCGCCTCCGCCGCAGGTTTCCAAGTTGCCATGGCCAAGACGAGTGGGGTACGAGAGGTCCCGACGGCCATGTTGACGAGTCCGTTTGTTGAACTAGCGACAGACCCTAATTTATGGAAAAAGTGGGGACATCGGTACGAGGAAGTTCGAGCGAGAAATCGAAGGGCATCGTATATCATCAGTTTATTGCTGGGAAGTCTAATGTGAGTGTCTTTGTATGTGGGCAAGCTGTTGTGCGGACTTGTTGCTGATGTTGACACTGATCATTCAGTGGGGCATACATGCATCGATACGCCGATGGTGCTACGTCGGTATTGATCCTGTCTACCGCCTTGAGAGGAATCGTGACGGTGTACATGTTGCTCCTACCCGAGGAAACACCGAAAGCATCCAAAGACTAGGGGATCGGGGTTCGACATTGTATATCTCCCTTTTTGTAAAAAAAAGTTTCCGAGTTGTAGCATTAGTAGCATGGAGTCATGTCATTGGGGCATCTCTTAAAGAGCATCTGTCACATTGACCATTCTCAAACGGGCCGGCTGGTCCACATCACGATCTCCCTCGTTTATTCGTCCCTCGCCCTCGTCCAGCCTGTGCTCCCCTTTTCATCCCAACTTGCGCATCATCAGTGCCCCGTGCGCCATCCCCGCCACCACCACCACCACCACCGTCAGCGCCATCAGTCATTGCAGCCTCTTCCAACGCTCGCTTGTTGAGATACGCCAAGACTTCGGGATTGTCCCCGTACTCGAGCATCCGTAGTTTAATGTCGTAACAGACTGGACGATTGAAAAAAACAGCATGAAACTCGTCAGCCATTCTGGTGATCAGGCAGACTGATCGAGGTATCAAACACCACAAACCTTTTTCAATCTTGACTAGACTTTGGTCTGTAATCGTCTGCTTTTTGCTCAACTCTCTCACATGGGGCTCCGAGAGATCCAGGCCTATTGTCAGCGGCATGAATCATTCATCAGACAAGGTGGGCGATGTGGAAATTTGGACAGACGAGAAATCTACTCACCACTCTTCAGCGCTCTGACAAAGTTGCAGGCTTCCAGTGATGCCGTGTGGTCTCCATTGCTTGAGCCTAGAGAACAGCAGTCGGTCAACCATTGGTTTTTCGCCAATCCCGGCGTGTACAGAGATAAAAGGTTGATCATCAGACGAATTTCGATGGAAACAAACAAGAATGATACTTGCAGCTTGTCGCATAACGCATCAGCTCTCCTGACAAGTCACTGATACCCAACGCATAATCTTCATTCACGATTTCCATCGGCTAAAGCGACCGGCCATTTGGTAAAAGTCAGTGTCTCGCACCGACAGTGCCGTAATGTTTCCCCTACTCACATCGTCCTCGTCCGGTCCATCTTGTAGTGTTTCTCGGACTTGGGCCAGAGTAATGAGTGACTGATGACGCAGGTAATGCAAGAACGAAACACCTTCGATGTATTCCTGAATACCTGGGGATCTGGATGACGAACCACAACAGTCTGTCAATGTCACACTGTCTTGAGAAGATTGACCATGACTGGCTCACATATTCCGAGCGTATGCCCAGTATCCTACGTTGCCCTCCCTTAAATCCGCTCTTATTGTAGCCAAAGACTCCTTGATCTCTTTGACCTTTTCGTCTGCTTCACTCAATAATGCTTCACGAGCAGGCAGATTGGTTTCCTGTGTTGCTGGTAATTGTGATATCCGATGGAGGTGGAAAATGAGCTTTTTCGAGAGCTGAGTGATTTGACGGGATGAAATGATGAGTCGTTCTCGACGTTCGTTCTAGGAGAGAACAATGGCCGATCAGTATCGGTGAGGGGAGGGCTTGGAGATTGCAACAGTCGACATGTCTTACGCCAGCATCTAATACCCCTCGATAGGCTTCAAATCGAGACGTGATATCATTCCTTCTATCTTGTTCACACGGCTGTGTCATCGTCGAAGATTCGACTTGTACTTGTATGGCTAAGCGATGGTAAACGATGGTGTTGTCCGATGGAGTGCTCAGGAATATCTGATCAATCGCCCGACTTGTAACTTTTGAGAATTCTGCTCAAGGTGATGTTACTCTACCACTCGTGCGCTAGTCAACCTCTACAGCATTAATCATCTTCATGGCGGTGTTCATTGACGTTCCATATTGGTAAAAATGACACCTCCTCCGGGTTACTACATTGCTCTTGTCACATGGCGCATTCATGTACCTATCAGTGAGAGTCATTGCCCTATGTGATTTTACTTGGTATGGACTGTATGTAGGTCGCAGAGTTGGCAGAGTTGATTGCTAGAGTTGCTTGCCGCGTCATGTACAACGAGCGAGTGACCTCCACCTTGGCTAGACGACTATCACTCGGACGACAATGATATTCCTGGTGCACATATTGCAGATAGCTGACTGGTCCGTCTACACCCATCTTCGGCACGTAAACACCGAGGGCCAGGTTGCAAGTCAGTTTGTACAATGCAGGCAGTCGGACCGGGTCAAGGGCAAGGACAGGGTGCCGGGGCCGCCAATGTCCCAGGCGTACGTCAATGGCTACTCAACATTCCACCCATCACTCGAGCCTGGGTGGTGATCAGTGTGGCAACTAGTATAGCCGTGGTGAGTAATCTTGATCAGGTTTCTTCATGTGGTTCGTCCGTGTATACAATCACACTAATAACCCCATCGACCCTAAACTTTGAACTCAGAGATGTGATTTCCTAACTCCCTATCAACTATACTTTTCATATAAATCAGTCTTTCAAAATGGTCAAGTGAGTGGCCCCGATAGTTGATCCTACTAACAAGCGTGACTAAACGGAGCTTGCTTGATGTTAGCCATGGAGAGTGTTCACATCATTCTTCTATTTTGGACCCATCAGTTTCGAATTGGCTTTCCACCTGTTTTACATGTGAGTCGCTTGCAAGTATCGCCTAGAGCACCTATCGATCTCTGATATCTCTTAAATCTACGAATGAAAAGAATGGGCTGGGCCAAGCAACTTGAAGAGGACCACTTTGCCGGCAACAAGTCGGACTTTTTGTGTTTGATCATCTTCAACTCTCTCATCTTGATCGTGAGCGTTCTTCCTTTAACCCACACGGCTCTTGCAACCACAGTGTGATCTGATGTCTTTGCTGATTCTCTAGTGCTTGTCACCTCTGCTCACTCTGCCCTTCCTTTCAAGCTCATTGGCGTTTTCATTAACTTATATCTACGCCCGAAAAAAAACGGGCCGGAGAATGCATGTGCTCGGGTTGTTTGAGTGAGTGCCCCGTGTCTACACGGAGCCGATTGTCAAACATTGATGAAGCTGACACTGGCCTTGTAATTCATTCCCGTCTCTTCAAGACTGCCATTCCCTTACATACCAATCGTGATGTTGGGTCTGACGTATCACATGAATGGATCCTGGGACGCATGTATGGATGATATCGTCAGTGTTTTTGATGCGATCGTTCCACAGTGGTCGGGGCGTGCTGACTTGAGATTCACATGCAAAACTCCTCAGGTGGGAGCCATCGCTGGTCATATTTATTATGTCGTTCAAGATGCATGGCCACGAGAGTTATGGTATCCCGGGTCCGAGAAAGTGGAAAAGGGCAACGTAGAGGGTCCGATCCGAGCCCCTCGTTGGATGTGAGTGGATCCTTTGACATGTCAAGACATGACAGTGTTGGTCAGGAATAAGGCTGATCGTTTCGACCCTCGTCACTGAATGCCAACCTGATAGGAGGAAGATGCTCGGCGAGTTACGGCAAACGGAGCAGGACCAAACAGACGGGCAAGACCACGGTCATTGAGAGCCTGCTCAGCCTCTGGCATCAGTCTTTAGCATATCACGTTTCTGTACCTTTTCAAGTTGTAAAACCACTGAACAGCCGCATGCATAGTCGGTCCACGCACAGCACGACAACAGAGCCTGGCTATGCTTGTTATGTTACATGTATTGTTACAACTTTTTGGCGGATGTCGCCACATGTGAATCACTCAAAGAGCTCAAGGACTGGCCTCAGCACCTTCACCTCCACCGGCTATCGATCGAGCGATTGAAGAAGCGACAATCTGTTAGTAAAGTGGAAAGGGATGTTCCATTCTGGAGAGTGTGCATACCTGTAATGGGGATGGACCTCTCGACCACCAACTTGGGGCCTTGAAACATGGTGTTGATCTTGCCCGCCCGATCGAGCACTGCCAGCTCGTTCTTCCTCTCCTCTAACCAAGCACTATCGGCCGTTTGGTTGGATGCCGATGTAGGAGATGCTTTGCCCGTTTGGATAAAAGGGGCAAACTTTTCGTTTGTCCGTCGAACAAAGTAGTTTCGAAAGTTGTACGAGGCAAACTGTTTCGAAGCAGCCAGAGTCTGGTTGTAGAGAGTTTGGACTTGAGACATGATCGGGTTGATTATGATCGGATGTGGTTGTCTATCGAGTTGCAAGGTCTCTAAAGTAGATGGTGGAGACGGCTGAGAAGGTTCAACTCGATAGGAGTTGGCGTTGAGTAATTCAACTGCTGATCGCCTGCTCGCCTGGCAAGTGGGAATATGGGGTTAGCACACTGTCCAAGACCAAGCAAGTGCCAATAGTCAACGGCAGCATGTGCGGATAAGATTGCGTACTGAGCGGCAAGTGCCAATAGTCGACTCGGCAACGCTGGCTCACTTGCTTGATGGTGTGGATCGCCCACCTTAATTCACCCATTTGACCGCACTTGCCCGCACAAACACGCATTCGCGCATCCACATACGCTGCGATTGAAATCATTCGTGTCGTCGTTGGTCTGCGAATCTCATTTTAAAGGCACTCTTTGAATTACCAACACGCAAGCCAGTGCAAGATAAAGACACATCGCTTGTCTCTGGGTGTATACAGACTTTGATAGATCAGTTTGCTGTAAGTGCCACGCGCTTCCGTCGTCCTTCGATCACGCCAGCCCCCACCATGTACGACGACGACGACTTACCTGGCATCATCTGTGTTCGTCATAATCATTTTCAGTCTCACTTTTGGAGTCACTCTCCACTGATCACAACAATCTTCCTCAAGAAGCGACATTAGACACTACCTGGCAATAGGACATGTCCGATATGGAAGGCGTTCAATATGGTCAGCAACAGCCTGCAGGTAATGGTCAAGGGGATGACGCCCTTTATCCTATTCATCTGCTCATGGACGAGCTCAAGTCGGATGATGTTCACCTGAGGCTAGCATCGATTCGTCGACTGAGTACGATTGCACTTGCGCTGGGTGAACAACGAACCAGGGATGAACTTATCCCATTCTTGCAAGATCAATTGGACGACGAAGACGAGGTCCTGCTCGTCCTTGCAGAAGAGCTCGGAGACTTTGCCGAGTATGTGGGAGGCAAGGATCACGCCTACCTGATCTTGGGGCCTTTGGAGAATTTGGCGGCCGTTGAAGAGACGCTTGTCAGGGAAAAGGCTGCGGATTCAATCAATAAGATCACGCCTTTGCTTTCCCCTGCTCACTTGCAAGCTCACTTTTTGCCCCTCCTCCGCCGACTCGCACAAGGCGACTGGTTCACCTCGCGAACCTCAGCTTGTGCCTTGTTTGCGACGGCTTACCCATTGGTTGACGAAGCTACTCAGACGGAAATGAGGGATCTTTTCAGGGATCTCGCAACGGATGACACACCCATGGTCAGGAGAGCAGCAGCCAAGGCTTTGGGACCCTACACAAAGGCCTTCCCGGCTCAATCCCGTTTCCTCAAGTCTGAGATTCTTCCCCTCTATACACGACTCTCTGGAGATGATCAGGATTCCGTTCGACTCCTGACTATTCCTGACCTGATAGCCATTTGCGAGCAGCTTGACAAGGGTGAAATCATGCAAGAAGTCGGAAAGCACTTGCAGGACAGTTGGATGGACAAGAGCTGGAGAGTCAGATTCATGCTCGCCGATCATTTCCTCGAACTCGCCGAGGCTGTCGGAAAGGATATCGTACGGGAAGAGCTCGTCAAGGCGTACACTGAACTTTTGAACGATAACGAGGCCGAAGTCAAGACGGCAGCTGCCGGTCAACTCCCCGGTTTCTCAGCTTTGCTCGACCGTGACATTATTCTCGCCCGCATCATGCCTTGCATCAAGACACTCACGGCGGACTCTTCTCAGCACGTTCGGGCTGCTCTCGCCAAACAAATTACCGGTCTTGCACCTCTGCTTGGAGCGGATGCTACCAAGGAGTTCCTTTTGCCATTGTTCTTGCAGCTGCTCAAGGACGACTTTTCGGAAGTGAGACTGCATCTCATTGGAAAGCTCGAGGTAGTCAACGACGTGATTGGTATCGAAGAGCTGTCTGCCGCTCTCCTCCCAGCCATTATGCAGCTGGCAGAAGACAAGCAATGGCGAGTCCGACAAGCCATTATCGAGTATATCCCCCTTCTCGCACCTCAACTCGGCGTTCAGTTCTTTGACGAGAAGTTGGGCAGTCTCTGTATGACGTGGTTGGGAGACACCGTCTTCAGTATCCGAGAGTCAGCAACGATCAACCTCAAGAAGTTGACGGATGTATTTGGAGTCGAATGGGCCAAGGGAACTATCCTGCCTCAAATTGTAGAAATGGGCAAGCACCCAAATTACTTGTACAGGATGACGACCATCTTTTCCATCACGGTGAGTGTCTTTCGCATCTACTCTTGGTCGTGCTCCATTACCTTTTGCTTACCTTGCTTCTGTCGCCATCTGCAGACAATTGCGCCATCTCTGACGACCCAAGTCATTGCCGAGGATCAAATCCTTGCAACTGCCCTTCGTCTGTGTAACGACGATATTCCCAACATTCGATTCAACGTTGCCAAGGCTCTTGAGGTATTAGCCAGCGTGCTTCAAAACGACCCCTCTGGCAAACAGATTGTCCAGAATGAGATTATTCCCGCCTTGCAAAAGCTGCAGGAAGACTCAGACCCGGATGTGAGGTACGTCGAGTCAAGATTATTGATCAGCCAGTGTGCTCTTGTACTGAACCGACATTATTCCCGAATTAGGTTCTTCGCCTCAAGGGCTATGGAACGAACAGAAGGAGGTGACGATGCCATGATTGGTGAGCTTTGATCCTTCTCACAAGGTACTTGTGTCATCCACTCATGCCTCGATATCGTGTCTCCCTTCAAGTTTCATGAACGACAAGCGACGTATACTATACATTTTCCAGATTTACCTAGGGATAAGCCCATCAAACGGCTGGCCACACCGGATGCGTCTCATCCCATTCTCTCACGTATATGCGAACGTCGGATTTTCCTGGAAGTAGGGGAAGGGGAACACGAGGGATTGCAGCAGTAGTCGCGTACAGTGTGAAAGCAACCTGCCTAGATGAAAAGGATATTCGTGGCCTGGTTTCTTATTTCCATATTCCTCTCATATATATCTCATGTATCCAGTTTTTCCCTTTCTTTCCAGCTTTGCAGACAAAAATCCAATGATGAGCTGATCGTGGCGTTGGGGTCAGGGTCTATGTGTGACGGCAGGCGGCAGCAGATGTGCGCAGATGGACAGCAGAACGGGAGGGACAGCGAGAAGCCCAAAGCCGACACGGTCCGTCAGCTTATTGCTGACCTGCAGTGATTGTAAATGGCTGATAGATAACGTTCTTCCGCCGTGACATTATTCAGCAATCTGACAGGAATCAGATCCACATTCGTTCCGTGGTTCCGGACAGTCTGAACTCTCAAAGCCTGGAATATCTGGACACTGCATGATCGCATGATCATAGCCACGCAGACTGTCAATAGTTTGACCTCTACATCCCATAGTCATCGTGCTGTTATGATTTTTGGCATCACTTGTGCTACCTGCTAAGAAACAGGCTGCAGGCTGCATTCCACATATACATCCAAAATCCAAAATCCAAAGCCAAACGACTTGAAAAGGTAAACAAACAATCACGCGTCGTTGCTGCCGCTCTCTACACCAGCAGCTCACATGAACTCACACAGGCGCCAACTAGAAGCGCGACATAACTCCGAAAAAGCGCTTTCCCGCCTGGGCTGCCCGGAGAGCCGTCCTGTGTGCGCGTGCGAGCGAGTCCTCCCCTTCCCTCCCTGTGTGTCTCTCTGAACAGCGACCCCCCTCCTCTCGCCCGAGTTGGTTTACGAGGTGAAGGTTGTTCTCTCGTGCAAGGCCAATCGTTCAAACCGACATCACCAGATTCAGTATCCTTCAAGATGGTGAGTCTACCGGATTTTCAGATAGGAGAGCAATCATCGCTGGTTTGAGAGGTGTGGGTCGTAAGAGATACACGCATTGGGGATCAACAAACGGACAGCAAAATTGTCACCGGACGTTCAAAAACACAATCCAAGCGTTGAGGATACGAGGGCCGTCGGGTGATCATGAATTGGACAAGATAAGTGAAGGGAATCAAAACAAACGTGCTGTGAAGACGTTTAGAAGACTCATGAACACTGCTCGGACAAACTCCCAGTTTGACATCAGCCAACAATCAATCACACTTGGAACAAGCTCAGTACCACGAGCTCACCGAGAGTATGCAATGGTCAAAAACGCTCGGATCGATAATAGCTCCATCTCTGAAAGCCTGCGCCTCACGGAACGCACCTCTCAAACCAGCGTGAACCTCCCTCACTAGGGGTCTTTTACTAATTGCTGCTTGCCTTTTGCTCATTCAGGATCCTACCGGCCCTATCACCATCCGAACCCGAAAGTTCATCACCAACCGACTTTTGAACCGTCGTCAATTCGTTGTCGACGTTCTCCACCCCACCCGAGCTACCGTCTCCAAGGCTGAGGTCAACGAGAAGCTTGGCGCTCTCTACAAGACCGACAAGGCCAGGGTTTCCACCTTTGGATTCAAGACCAAGTTCGGTGGTGGTCGATCCACTGGTTTCGGTTTGATTTACGATGACGAGGAGTCCCAAAAGGCTTTCGAGCCCAAGCACAGGCTCGTGAGGGTGAGTCGAGAGTTGTGGTTCATCAGACACGGCATGATTGAGGCTCATCATGACGCTCGGTCCATAGTCTGGTCTCGCCCCCAAGGTCGAGAACTCGAACAGGAAGAACAGGAAGGAGAAGAAGAACCGACAGAAGAAGGTCCGTGGTGTCGCCAAGAAGAAGGCTGGTGAGCCCGCCAAGAAGAAGTAGACGGTATAAACATTGTCACTTCTGTCCCACCGACCCTATCAAATTCCTCAACGTATTACAATGCCGTCAAAAAGGATCTGGTGGTCTTGTCAGTCGCAAGGCCCGGCTTGGTGGAGGAGTTGATTGGGGCTGGAGCGTCGTTTTGGTTTTGTGTCAACTCTTGCGGGAGAAGCAGTCACGATCGGAAATGTCACTTGGGTTGGAAGTTGTTACATGGGCTTATCGCATACTACGATTCTTTTCTCACATTCATTAGTCTCACGAAGGCATTGCAACTCTGCTGTGTCGGATTTGAAAGTGATCTACATGTTCGACCAATGGCTTGGACGTTTTTCAGTCTCCATCAATGAGTGGTGTCACTGTGCTCTCCCCATCAGAGGAATGAGAGGATTGTTACGCATGATTTCATCATGAGCAGATTGTGAGACATGATCCTGTGCTGCCACTGGTCGATGCAGCCACAACCATACATGGTGTTGAGAACGGACTGTTCGCCGTTCTGACATGGATAATGAATGCTCGCTGAGAGCTTGGCTGGCCCCTCTGCTGAATGCTGTAAAAGTGTAAATTCGTTGAAGCAGTGTGTACGTACTGCGGGTAAATCGCCCCCTTTCAGGCCTTACGTAATACGGGTAAACCCTCGGATCCTTCGAGCAAATGCGGGCAAAAAGTCGTTGCGAGCAGAGGGACGTTGACCCGCGCTGGCGTTTGGGCATAAACTTGGCTGCCTGGCTGGTAATACTCCTTCTAGTTGCTGGTGTATACTCATACAAAAGATTAGAGGCTTTACTCTATTCTGCATTCCCCATTCTAAATCCGTCACATCACCAGAAACAAACAGTTTGATACAAAATGGTGAGTCGTCTTGGTGTCAACGTCGAGCTTGAAAATGCTGTTCCGTCATTTGGTGCTAAATGTTTTTCGACTTGTTGCTTTTTTGATTTTTCTCGACCCATCCTTTGCCCGTTCTGTCCTCGTCTTCGATCAACCGCTCAGTCTGTCGTTGGTATTGATATCGGAAACTTGGCATCCAAGGTTGGTGTCGCCCGAAACCGTGGTATTGAGTGAGTGATCATTTTGTTGCGCCATTGTGGAGCATACATTGAGCATACCATTGACAATAATCTGTGTCTCTTTCCACAATTCTACAGTGTCATTGCCAATGAGGTTTCCAACTTGGCGACCCCATCGCTGGTCTCGTTCACCCCCCGACAACGTATGATCGGAGAACCTGCCAAGACTGCAGAGACTTCCAACTTCAAGAACACCATTGGATCCCTCAAGCGATTGGTAGGACGAACACTATCTGATCCCGAAGTCAGCGAGGTCGAAAAGAAGTTCATCAACGCTCAGCTTGTGGATGCCAACGGTACTGTTGGTGTCAAGATCAACTACTTGGGCGAGCCCACCACTTTTAACGCCACTCAATTGGTTGCTTCCTACTTGGGCAAGCTCCGGGATACCGCCTCTAACGAGCTCAAGGCTCCCGTTACTGATGTTGTTATCGCCGTCCCCGGATGGTACACTGACGTACAACGTCGTGCCGTCCTCGACGGTGCCAAGATTGCCGGTTTGAACGCTCTTCGATTGATCAACGACACCACCGCTGTCGCCCTTGGATACGGTATCACCAAGTCTGACCTTCCCGAAAACCCTGCAGACGCCAGGAACATTTGTTTCGTTGACATTGGTCACGCCGACTACTCTGCTTCCGTTGTTGCTTTCAGCAAGGGTCAACTCACCGTCAAGGGAACCGCTTATGACCGTCACTTTGGAGGACGAGATTTCGATTACGCTCTCATTCAACACTTTGCCGAGGAGTTCAAGCAAAAGTACAAGATTGACGTCATGTCCAACCCCAAGGCCATTTTCCGTCTCTCTACCTCTGCCGAACGACTCAAGAAGATCCTGTCCGCCAACACCGAGGGTCTCCTCAACGTTGAGAGCATCATGAACGACGTCGACGCATCTTCTTCCTTGAAGCGAGAGGACTTTGAGAAGCTCTCCGCTCACCTTTTGGAACGTGTGACCGTTCCCGTTCAACAAGCCATTGAGGAGGCTGGCCTCACGGTTGACCAGATCGACGCTATCGAGTTGGTCGGAGGTTCTACCCGTATCCCCGCCATCAAGGAGCGACTCCTCAAATTCTTCGGTGAGGGCAAGGTCCTTTCTACCACCCTCAACGCCGATGAGGCCATCTGCCGAGGTGCCACCTTTGCTTGTGCCACTCTTTCCCCTGTTTTCCGAGTCCGAGAATTCGCAGTCAACGACATTAACCGATACGCCGTCAAGGTCACGTGGGAGAAGGAAGAGGGCAACCCTGATGAGGACACTGAACTTTTGGTCTTCCCTCGCAGGAACGCCATTCCGTCCACCAAGGTCCTCACTTTCCACCGTGCCGGTCCTTTCGAGCTCGAGGCCAAGTATGCCGAGGATGCTGGTATCCCTGAAGGTATCAACCCTTGGATCGGAAAGGTCATGGTCAAGAATGTCCAAAAGACCGCTTCCGGTGAATTGGCCTGTGTCAAGGTCAAGGTCCGCATGAACTTGCACGGAATCTTGAGCTTCGAGGAGGCTTACACTGTCGAGGAGGTTGAGGAAGAGGAGACCTACACCGTTGGTGAGGGTGAAGAAAAGAAGGAAGAGACCCGCAAGGTCCGAAAGGTCAAGAGGACTGGCGAGTGCCCCATTGTTGGAGGATACGGTGGATTCACCCCCGAAGTCCGGGACCAATTCTTTGAGGAGGAGGGCAAGATGGCTTCCTCTGACAAGCTCGTTGTCGAGACCGAGGAGCGAAAGAACGCTTTGGAAGAGTACGTCTACGACACCCGAGGCAAGCTCGACGGACGATACGCTCCCTTTGTTCAAGCCGACGAAAAGGAGAAGCTCCTCGCTGGTCTCCAGAATGCCGAGGACTGGTTGTACAGTGATGAGGGTGACGATGCCACCAAGTCGGCCTACGTGGAAAAGCTCAACGAATTGAAGAAGATTGGTGACCCCATCTACTTGAGGTGGAAGGAGAACGACGAGCGACCCAAGGCCGCTGCTGCTCTGAGAGAGACCGTCAACCACTGGATGGAGGTCGTTCAGAGCGGTGACGAAAAGTACTCTCACATCTCTGACGCCAACAAGGAGAAGGTGATTGAAAAGTGTGCCACCAACCAAAAGTGGCTTGAAGACAACTTGGTTCGTCAATCAGAAAAGCCAAAGAACGTGAACCCCATCATCACCAGCAAGGAGATCTTGGCTCGCCGGGACGATGTTCAATTCAGTTCCGCCGGAACCATGAACATCCCCAAGCCCAAGGTCACCAAGACTGAGGAGGCCCCCAAGAAGGAGGCTGATGTAGACATGGACAAGAAGGAGGCTCCTCAGGAAGAGATGGACGTCGACTAGACGAAAGACATCGCCCCCAAGTAGGATGAGATGATGGAGAGAAAATGTATCGAGTGAAGAACCCAAAATTCATGCGCCCCTATTCCACATGCACACTTTTTCTGCCCCAGACAAACAAACGATTTCTGCGCAGGCCTTTTTCTTTTCATTAGATGATATCGCCATTCATGTTTTTCTGATTATAGTATGTCATGAAGTATTTCATGAAATCACGATGTGTACCCATGCAAGGCATATCCATCACATACTTGATCACTGTATGCCAGGTTGCCCGCTTTGACATCTAGGCTCGCACGTTATACATTTGATTTTCAGTGAGATTCGGGTGAGTCGTTGGGTCGCTCCATGACCTTGTATGATAGCAAAGGTGAACAAGGGCGAGAGACGATGAGCCAGATTTTGGTGGACAGTGCACGCTGACAGACATATGGGTCCAGTGTCATGACATCTTGACAAACGATACAAGGATACTTGACATTGCATACAAAGCTACAAAGCTCACGGACACTGCTATACCACAAGGGTGTGTCAGACCAGACGGTACTCAGTGTTCTACATCTTCTGCTTCCTTTCCAGGCGATCGTCGATTGGGAAACCGGGTCTTTCAAGACATTCGGCAAAGCGGAGCCTTTTTGATTCCATATCGGACCATGATATCCGTAAACGCAACGCCCATGGCCAGACCAATGATCAACAGACACAAGGCCATCAAAGCTTGATCTCTCCAGAGCATGTCACCCTTGCGCATCTTTTCCTGGCGAATAAGTTTGAGAACGGTCTCTCCGTCATACTTTTTCTTGGGATCCACGACCAAGGTCTCCAGATCTTGATCATTCTTTTTGGCGCCGATTCGCTTGTCCCACATTTCATTGCTCTTTTGTCCTTCCGATTTGGGTGCCGTCGCGGCCGTAGCGGCAGACCCTTCTCCTTCGGCCAATCTGGCTTCCTGGTCCATCTTGGCATGGACCTCTCCGTCACTTCGTCCCAATTCTTCTGCTCTGCCGTCTGCGTGGATTTTGAGCTTAATGTCCTTGCCATCGATCACGACCCACTTGATTGACGTATCCCCGTCCTCTGGCTTTGTACCCGAAGTGCTTTTGGGATCATTGAGCTCTGCGAGTTTGTCCAATCCGGGCAACAGATCTCGGCTTCGAGAGTTGGTCGTGTTCCAATAGTCCCTCACGCCATTGGGGGCAATATCTTGGTTTTCGGCAATCAGCCGTGAGACAGTCTCTTCTGATTCCTGTACATCTGGGGGACCATCAGATGTCAAGTGACCCTTGAGATCTTTCTTGAGCCTATTGTTGGTCCAGCTGTCCAAGATCGTACGTTCCTTGACATAGTCATAGTACGGCACTGCGTATCCACATGACTGATCGGCGTGAAGCGCAACCAATGCTCAGAACGGATGGGAGCCAATGGAGACAGTCGACCAATATGATACATACCGTCAAGACCTTGACAACCTTCATGTCAATGATAGCTCTGCATCCTAGCCTAATTTCAGGGCTTCCAGGGGGAAGGATCTGTCATCATGTACAAATCCTCGTGTCAGACGTTGAAGATTCAAACTTTGCATCGACGCTCTCCACACACCAGGCCGACTCACAGCATCAAATTCGGGGGTGCCTCTTTCGTAAACTTTGGCTGTCAGCCCGGTCAAAGGTCACAACACGTTAGTTTAGACCAGTCTGCTCTGTGCATCGACGTACGAGTCCAGACTGACCAGGGCCAAAAATCCTGAGAATCCTGGGAGGTCCTTCGAATGCCACAAACGAGAGAGTCAACCTGCCATTGCCCGGTTGCCTCAAATGAGCAATCGTTTCAATTCCACTTCCAGTGATATCTTGGTCTACACACACACACACATATACACATGTCAATAGAGCGATACATTGAGGTGTCAACCCCCGAATGCAAGCGTCAGAAAACAACGGAGGGAAAACGCATGTCAACGTACATCGAAGGTGATTCGGTCCAAGAATCTCAAATCCAGCCATATCTTTTGGGCTAATGTTCGTATAGCCCTTGTCGATATCACCGTCCCATTGTTCTGGGGTGTTGGGAGGGAGAGCAGCCGTAGCTGACCAGAAGAGGTGCTGATTCAGACACCATTGAATCAGGTTCTCTGGAATATGGTCCCAAGCTCTGTCGCAGAGATAGAGGGCGGGGCGAGGCCGGTCAATTCAAGGCCCAAGGACACCCACGACACGTTCCCAGCGTTGACACTCACTTGCCCATGTCGAGTGGAAATCCAAAAAGGTCACTTTTTCAAAGGTGTATCTTTCGATGCGTAATGACGACCTGTAAATCAGTGGCAGGCTGGTTTTCTAAGTCCGTTTTCAGTTGCCTCGCTTGCCAGTATCTCCCAGCAGCGCTCTCTCTTCTATACTACTGCCGGTGAGAGGTGGGTCAGCTCTAGTTCAAAAGACTGCATAGACTGCCTCGGTCAAGCTGCTGCTCCAAATGCATGGCCCGTGGTGGTGCACGTTGCTGTCCTTTTCGTATACCTCATCGCAGGACGGGTGTATTTTTACTTCACGGCGAAACGAGGAACAAGAGTCAGCATCTTGGTTCGATTCATGCGTCAATGCATGAACCCGCCCTCTTGAAAAAGGCTCATCTTTCCCAGGCTGCTGTCCAAGCAAGGGCCCCATCGCTCATCTATGCGCAATTGATATGCACATACAAGTGGAGAAAGCATATACTCGACCTAGCATAGCCTCGTATCATCTGTTGCATCTGATCAATCAATCAAGCATGTAGTGACCAGTTGACAGGATGCGGCCTCAACTGCATTTAGCGACAGATAGTGTTGGCATGTCAAGGCACTAGACAATGAGCTTCAGTGTGATATCGAAAAGCGCAGAATGAGAACCTTGCGTCTTGCAGCATGGAAGACAAAACATCATTGGATTGTATAATCCATAATGCATTTACAAACAAGGCTCGAAGCGCTTCACGAGTCGCCGTCTACAACGCTCTCGGAGACGAGTCGTCCATTATTCGTGCTTGTTGGAGCTTCATCGTTCTTCCCGACGACAAAAAGACTCCCTCCCGTACGTCTCCCACCACCCCGATAGATTCTAGAAATGTCCGCTTGTTTAAGCCTCGATCTCAGCAACCTTGCCCTTTCCCTTCTTGTCAGTCATGGCAACGTCACCGTCCAAGTCCTTGGCCCTGGGGACCTCAGCGCCGGGAGAAGAGAGGATGACCTCAACGTGGCAGGGGTGTCCCTGGTAAGGGTTGATTCGACCGTGGGCCCTGTAAGTCCTTCGGCGGGTTTTCTATTCGGCGGAAAGTCAGTGGGTCAGTCATGTCGATCTCAAACACGACGAATCAGAAGCACTCACAGGGGCCTGTTGCACAACAATGTTCTTGATGGTCAACTCCTCCTTCTCCAAGTCCTTGGCCTCAGCGTTGGCCTCGGCGTTCTTGATCAAGTTGAGGATGAATCGAACAGACTTCTCGGGCCAACGTCCCTTGGTGGTACCAAACTGCTTGGCCTGGGTAGCACGACCGATTCCACCGGCGAACCTTCGGAAAGGAATAACCTGCTTGTGCTCCTTGACGTCAGAGAGGTATCGGTAGGCCTTCTGGACGTTCATGCCTGTGACGCCAATCGACAATGAGATCTCGGGCATCGAAAACGCAAGTTGAGCAGTTTCGATTGTATAACAACTTACCGTTGAGGGCGGCGGCGACCTCACGCATGTTCTTGAAGTGGGTGGGAAGGTACTCGCCCCTCGACTTGGCGACTGTATATGTCCATATTGATATTGCAGAGACATGTTGAAGGTGTCGATAGTCCACATCATGTCCGACCCGTCCATTCCATTGCCAAGATTCCCATCAAAGAACAGCACCCATCATCCAATGCCCAACACATATTGTCGATCCATCGGTCCGAGTTATTGTTGCCCATCCCGCCGTATGCCATACCCATCAAAAAACCACCATTGAATTCCATCAAAAAAAGACAAACAACCTAGTCAGCCTCCCGACCTCACATCCAACGACCTTGATCACACGAAAAGGTACGCACACTTGTCGGGGTTACCGGCGACGATGTGAGCAGAGGCGTATCGAACCATCTTTTCCTGTTGCCGACCAATCCAGATGCAAAATCCCGTCAGTCTCCCCTTCCAGTTTTCCGACAAGACGAGATATCGACACCTCGTCAAGCACACCAAAAACACTCACCCTTTTTTTGACTAACTTGATGTGGTGGAGAGAACAATTCACTTGCTGCTGCCGGGGACGTCTGCTCTCTGTCTCTGTCCTGCGTGCGAGGATGTGTTTGTTCGAATTCGCAGCGTAGCCCTGGAACCCGTCGCTCGCCCCGCGGCAAGGCTCAGCCTCCCAACCCATGGCTTCCTTCCGCGCGCGCATCAGAGTCGAGTGCAGAAGGATGTGTCAAGCTGAAGCGCGACAGATGGCATGCGCTTGGTACATACCAGCCGTTCGCCTTAATTCCAAGATAACGCCGACGTGAGAGTTGGCTGAGGATCACTTGAGGCGTCTCAGACTAGTGGCAACGGCCAGTATCGTGCATCGTATGTGCAATCATTGCAATGAGGCCTCGTCACCCGCAAAGACGCAAAGACAAGGCCAAGTGATCCAAAATCACCAACTTAAAGGTCTTTGCTATTCGCGGACGTACATTACACACCTCATCTGCCATTGACTCTATTCTGTCGTTTCGTGATTTCAATGTCCAATGTCCAATGCGTTCACGTTTCACAATTCACGATGCCTCTTGCGTGAGGCTTTTACAGAACGGGACAGCATATATTTAACACTCATCGAGCATCGTGATGTCATGAATGTAATAGAGCTACATTGCAGATTGAGCATTCGTGGCAATTACACGGTAATCAGATCAATTCATTATCCGCTGTACTGTTGGCGGTGCCTCAAGGGCGGGGTATATGGTGAGATCCCGTGTTTTACAGATTAGAAGAGTGGGGTTCGTTTCGTTTCGTGGCGTAGCATCGTTGATGTCATGCTTGTATCCTCCAATGGAGACGTGGAGGGTCATTGAGTGGGAGAACTTCACATGTTTGATTGGGGTTGGTTCGAATGTCGTCCGGAATGCGAGACTTTGTATGCTTGCTGTGATGCCGTGTGGCAGGGTTTCTAGATCCTGCTAAAAGACTTGAAAAGACTTGAAAAATGTGACGCATGACAGACTATTCGACGGACTCTGCCCATGCCTGGAGGTCTGCCTTGGTCACGGCGCTATCAACAATCCAGGTGTATTGCTGTGTCACGCACAAACACACAAAAGGATACATGAGTGAGTCGATAACGCATGGGCAAGATGATCACGGTCGACTTGGCTCACCAGCAACTCTTTGGGGTTCTTCCTGTCCTTGGGATCCTTTTGCAAGCAATCTTCGACGAAATGTTCTGCGTCGTGACCATACTTGCCAGGCGGCACCAACCGTGGAGCCGGCTCATTGACAATGTGTTGTAACAAGTCCAAAATGCTCATATTCACTCCGCCACCGTTACCCCCTCCATTGGCGTGAGCGGCCTTGGCAGCCTTGGCTTTGGTCTCTTGCTTCTTTCTCAATTCGCCTGGATCTCGTTTCTCGACCACTTTCCGTCCAGATGCTGCGTCGTCTCTACCAGTAATGGTTCGTCGCATTTCTTCGAGATCTGAATCATTGTCTGAATCGAGTCCGTTTGAATCGTCGTCCATGAATGGAAAACGACCGAGAGCGAGTTCAATCAGGGAGATACCGAGGGACCATACGTCACTTTTGACAGAGTAGGCTCCACCTTGGATACGTTCCGGCTGGATGCAACAATGCGTTTTGTGTTCTTTGTAATTAGCAAGCAGCAGAGGCTGTTGGAGGCGACACAAACGACTCACGCTCATGTATGTACTGGTTCCCACAAAGGTGTTGGCCACAGAGTTGATGAGCTGCCCCGATACGCCAAAGTCGGCAATCTTGATCTCCCCTTTGGAGTTGACGAGGATATTGGACGGCTTAATGTCTGTTTTCCACGCGAGTTGCCTGAATCAGCACTTGCAAAAAACGTTGCGTATGAACAAGACTGTCTTGACTTGCCACGATGAATGATGCGATGTTCGTCATACAGATACGTCAGGCCATGTAGGACATTTTCGGCAATTTTTCCGACGATCCCAATGGGCACCGCACCGTGCTTTTTGTAAATCCCATCGAGTGATCTGTGTAGACATTTCTTTTGCTCAGCAAAAATGGTCGCACTCTACAGTGCTCGCGCAAGACTTACCCTCGGTCCATGAATTCCATGCAGATTCCCACATGAACGTCACACAGGAATGCTCCGTAAAATGTGACAATCCACTCGGATGAGCAATGGTACATGATTTGCAGCTCACGAAGAATTTGTTTCCTAACGGCTGGTTTGGCATCGATCAAGATGAGTTTTTTCGCCATCAATTTTCCCGACGATTTATGAATGACCTTGTTGACCGTCCCACCGTTCCCGCAACCTAGTTCGCCCATCAGCTTCAAGTCTTCGTCCTTTAGTTCGGAAAACTCTGATTCAGGCTTTTCAGACTTTTTCTTCGTCTTCTTGGTCGTGCTCTTGGGTTCATCTCCATTCTCTGCCGCACTCTTTTTGCTCTTGCTTCCTGACCGAGTGGAAGATGATGAGATCTCCATACTAGCCAACTCTCGTTCCATTTCTGCCCGGCTTGATATGGAATGATTGGAAGATGCGTTGGACATGAATGAGCCCGAAGGACTCAACAAGACTCCATCTGATTTGCTTGGTACATCGGGAGCCGGACGGGTCGACCTGATGCCCAGCCCAACTGGTTTCTTTCTTGAGATGCTCGATACTTTGGGTACCGACAAGGTCGAAGAGGATTGATGCAACGAATGTTCACCTCCGCCGCCGCCGCCGTTGAGCTGGCCAACTGCAGGCTTTGGAGTAGCTTGAGTAACATAGGCATCCAAATTATAGTCGTCCTCGGACCCGTTTTCTGATAAAGGTGGTGGTGCCAATGCCTCTGCTGTCAGAGAAAGTCCCTTTGTGTTCTTGGGTCGTTTCGACCTGACCGGTGCGACAAAACCATCAGACATGTTTTTCCCCAGCTTGTGTTTGGCTGATACAGTAGTCGAGTAACTTTCAGTACTGAGGCTGGCTAAATGAGTACTGTACGAGCAACAAGGTGTCGACTGCACACGACAGTCACATTGATGCACTGCTGATATGACAAGTGAATACAGCAGATAGATGGACGCAGCAGCACGCGGCAGTGGCTCGGGCAGTACTCGCTGCGAGTGCGCGCGCCAGGTTTAACACCTCGGTCATCGCCATTCATCTTGTATTCGTCAAGTTGAATCCAACCAAGCAGCAACGGGTCCGTTTACTCGAGTAGACTATACGTATTGCCATCAACACTGATCAATACATACTAAACGCACCCGACTTGTTTACATGCATCCCAATATACACACCCACCAGCAATCCTATCAAGAGCAAGGACATGCCATTTAGCGCGTTTCCTAGCCCACCATGGTGGTTGACCACCCATTTGAGACGTGTCCCGCGGGTTCCTGCCTGTGATTGAACTCGATCTACCTCTTCACAACTCCCATCTGGCTTCATACGCATTCGGACCTCGTTACCGGCAATCAAAACAACAGCAACGCCATCTGGACCTTTGCCATACGGATCCCGAGGGTCATTGACTCTGGCCAACTTTTCAAGCCCCATCAGGCGATCCCGACTCCGAGCGTTCTTCCAATTCCAGTATTCACGCATTCCACCCTTGACAATGTCACCGTCTTGGTTGACGAGTTGAGAAAAGAGGTGTTCATCAGACGCGGCCTCCTTTTCCTCGAGCGAGTGGTCGTCGGCTCGGGCGACCAAGGTCTTCAAGTCGGCGTCGCGTCTCTTTTTAGCAAATTTGTCCAAAATTGTTCGTTCTCCGACATGGTCGAACAATGGTATGGAGTAGCCACATGACTGTCAAGACCCAATACTTTAGTGCTGAATAGGTTGTGAGTACAGGGACAAGCCTAGTGACTGACCGTCAGGACAGTTACGACTGTGTTTTTCAAAGATTCATGGTGTGATCAGACAATCACACTTGTCCTCTTTCATGTCAAGCTATCCGTCGCATCAGGAACTCACTGTCAAGCTCAATGATAGCCCTACATCCGACTCTGATTTGAGGATCTTCTGGGGGTAGTATCTGTTGAAAGCGACGCTTGTTCAGTGTTGAGATCGTCAGGCTCAAAGTTCCGCATCATTCAGGCTCTGAGAGGGGCTTACGCACACTATCGAATTCTGGAGTCGATCGTTCATAGACTCTGCCTGTTTCCCCCATCGCCACGCAACCCGATGAGCATGCGGGCATTTCATCGGACAGACCAATGACCAACAGGCAACCTCGAGCACTCACCGTGTCCGAGCAACCTCAAGATTTGAGGAGGGCCCTCAAACGCCACAAACATCAAGGTCAATTTTCCATTACCTGGTTGACGAAGATGAGCAATAGTTTCCACTCCTTTTGGCCAAAATCAAAGCAGTCGTGATCAATCATTCGTATTCGTCAGGTCAATACTAAACTATATTGGAGCCTCACGTACCACTGCCTGAAAGGTCCTGATCTGTGACGATTGCACGTTCAAGACACATGGAGATGAAGCGTTTTCCCCTTTCCAAGCTGCGCTTATAAAGAGACGAAGAGACGCTCACATCTGACCTTGTTCCGGTTGACCACTTGGAACCCCTTCATGTCCTTGGGACTAATGTTGGTAAAGTACTTGTCTGCAAAGTCTTTGTGCGTCCCATCGGAGCTTTGAGGTGGTGGTAGGGGAGTACTGGCAGAGTAGAATACGTGCTGCTTCATGATCCAAGGAACCAAGTGTTCAGGGATGCTCTGAAACGTTCTTTGTGACATTGCAATGACCAAGGTGAGTGTCAAAGCTTGCAAGGGGCAAACCTCGACTGGAGGCATGGGGGTGGTGACATGTCATGACTTACTTGCCCATCGTGCTTGTGACTACAGTATTGTCAGTCGGCAAGAGGCGCTGTAACTTGGTCCTGTCTGGCAAATTGATGTTGACAATTCGAGATGGCCTGAGGGGTGGTATGACAAGGAGAATAATCAAAAGGCCTAGTGGAGCATGGAGTCATGACTCAAGCAGCTCAAGCCATCGGGTATCGGCTTCGTGCCACCACTCGCGCGGAGCCAGGCTAGCAGAACCTCGGTCATTGTGGCGTTGCTAGAGACGAACTGGTAGATCATCCCCGAGCCTCGGGACACTATGATCTCTTATTCCTCTTCAAGGCGTGGTCTGCAAGTGTGAACAGCCAGCCAGCGAGCGTTACACATTGCTTGCAAGGTCAATGGGTACTTTTGCATACCATAAACTTACGACGGGAGAGAGTGGGACAAGATACGGTACCAGACTATTCATGAGGAGGCTATGATGGCAGCGGCGACTCTGTTCATCACTCCACCAGCTTTCATCCTACCCCGTCCTCGTCCCAATACGGCTCAATGAAAACTTTTTGTCTCTTTGCTAAAAGATCAAGTGACTCTTTTGTTTTGGTACTCGTACACGTCTAGAGCCTTGCTTGGCACATGCGTCGAGGATGTGTTGAAGCCTGCGGGACTTGTGTGTAGACAGTGTAGTCGTATTACAAATCTACGACAGTGGCTTGAAACAACTTTTAGGGGTTCTCGATGGCTTCAACTCGCAAGTATGGCACCATGCACTCGGTACCGGCCGCGACCTGCCGAGAACAAAGGAGAAAGGAGCATTGGAAGGGGAAATGACCACATGTTGGGCACTAGATGCAATACGGCATACCGCCGGGTTCAAGTTTCAGGGCAAGCAGCTTCAGGGCTCAATAGCGCCCCTACAGAAAGCCATCTTTCCGATATACCAGATTTTGTACCGCTTGCTCGAAAACAAGTCTGGTCAACACATGGTCATTGCCACACGTGCATGCTCAGACGGTCTTCAAATCCTTTTGACAGACATGTGGCCTGCAGGTTTTGTCCATCACATTCCCTCGTAGTGTTGAAACCATAGGCCTTGACGGGTGTAGCCATACCACTGTTGCTGCTGGATGGGTTGATAAGGTGGCTTGCAGGTAGCATCGACATCATTGACATCATCATCAACAAGCGCCGTATGCAAGGTGGCTTGTCACTGCCAGTTTCGATCACACTCTGGTTGTTCGATCAAAGCCAACATAAGGCACTGGACCTGGGGAGTGTCCAACAGATAAAGTCAGCAGCAGATTTTCGGAAGTTTATACAGTCATTGCCGATGGGGATGTGTGGAGGGAGGCAGCTGAAGGAGCTGAAGATGGGAAACAAGTTCATCCTTGCCACTTGCCGTGAGCGCTTCCGACCCGTTAACGACCCCAAGCACGACATCATCACAGATCTGGCAAGAAAGCTAAAGGAGAGACTGTTCAGCACCTGACACCTCTGTACATGGCGTATCACTGCAATACAAGACTGGTGTACTGTTGGATAAGCCGATTTGCGCTAGGTAAGGCCTGATAGAGCCGCAGAGAGAGGGAGAGAGAGAGAGGAAGAGAATCGGGTGATAGCGACCTTGGCGCCTATCGACTCTCGTCTATGGGACTGACCGAGGTAGCAGCATATCATGCTATCTTGACCGACTCAGCAAAACCAGATCTGGATACCGCTTCTCTGGAATGTCACGCAAAGTCTGGTATGTTCTGAGCTATTCTGAAGCTGCAAATGCAATCGCCCGCGCTCCCCCCTCCCCCCTGGATGTTGCCTGCGACTCTGTGTAACCTACGCCGACACACGCACACATGTCTTCAGATTATCCATCTTCGTTGCGATACACACCTACACACACTCGACAGTTGTTAAAGTCGTAGTAGTAGTTACAGCAGTAGTAGTCGAATGAATCGTCAACAAGCTGATAAGCCGCCCAGTCTGGTCCCGCACGCTGCCCCGCTAGTATAGCTAGCTCGTGCCTGATGATGCCGATCGACCGCAAGAAATGCGGGGAAATCCGTCCCGCCGTTCGATTTTATCTTCCGCCACCTATGGACAAACAGTACAAACTAGGACACAATCGGGAGCGGACCTTTCAGCATTCCACGGTACCCCTGACGGACGGTATACGGCTAGCTGTATCAACAAGGTCCCTCTTGGAATGCTGCTGGTACAACTCTTCAAACTACACTCGGGGACTAGTCAAACTAGACTAGACTAGTAGAAAAAAGATCAACGTCGTACATCGATGGTCCCTTCCAAGCAAAAGACCAACGCCGGTCATCATGGAAGTAAACTTGGGCTCTGGGGGGAAGACGGATTCTCCCTTTCTCGTCTATGGGACCCTTGGGCATTCTCTCCTCTCGTCATACATCATCGAAGATGCGGCTGAAGCGGCGGTAGCAACAAAGTGTGGACGGTAGGAGCACACCCCTTCTTCCTTGTCCCTACCTAGATCTTACCAGCATCAGTCAGTGTGTGCTGCACACAAGGTGGTGATGGTAGCGACATCGGAACGGATCAAACTTGTCAACAACGTTTGTCCAACCGACGACTGTCCGACGGATTCTCTCTTGTCATCACTGGGTGTCCTAGTGCTTTGCTGACTTGGAGACCAGCAGGACGACCGACCCGCCTCTTTTTCCCTACCCCCACTTTTTGGGCCCCAGAATGGGGGGGGGGGAGTTTTGAGAGACGGTAGTAGCATGTGTCTCTGGGGGTTGTGGGCGCTTGATGAAGCCGCCGTCGCCGCCGTTTGGAGAGATCTGTTGGAACCGTCAATGCACCATGACGCTTGGGCGCAAGGTCCCTTCGTCCCTGAACGTCTGGACATACAAGCTACCTTGCTCTCCTCCCCCTAGAGACACGACCGAACCATTCTTGACAAAATCACCATTGCTACCCACCAAAATGGGTATATATACCTGTTCCCCTCTGGCTGTTGAGTTCTGTCTTTTTTGTCTCGGTCCTGTTCCTCTCCCAACAAGTCTTGCCTACCCTCACACACATCCACCCAAGCTTTCCAACAAAAGAACCTCACTTGCACTTCTTTTCTGAATCAAGATGCTCTTCTTCAAGTCTGTCCTCTTTGCCTTGCCCTTTGTGGCATCCATCGTCACCGCTCTCCCTGCCGGCACCAGCACTGATGTCGAAAAGAGGGACATTGACGCTTCCAAGGTCAAGAGCATTCTCGCCAACCTCAACGGCGAAGTCGTGAGTGTCTCTTTCACTTGTCATCATCAAGGATCAAGGGGGGGAACAAGAACAAACTTGGCTCATATCCATTCCCTTTCTTTTCCAGGCTTCCTACTCCAAGGTTTTCACCAAGCAAGCCACCGTTGACCAAGTCGCCCCTGCTCTCGAGGCCATCAACAGGGCCATTGACAATGCCAACCAACAATTGAGGCAACCGTTGAAGGGCAAGCTTTCGTACGGTGACAAGATGGCCGTCGCCAACTCCCTCGCGGGTGTCATCACCTCGGTCGTCAAGGACTTGAGCAATGTCAACAGGCAGGTCCTTTACGACTCCAAGATCGTAAGTCATTTCCTCTCGTTCAAAACACCATTCTCGACATGTCTTTGCTGACCATTGGTTTCAACGTGGTGCTTTGATCGCCCACCACACAGAAAGCCATTCTCGAGGCTTTGGACAGGTTCTTGAACGCCCTCCTTGACATTCACAAGATCCTCCTCGGTGCCGTCTTTGACCTCATCAGGGCCATCCTCGCTCCTCTCCTTGCCATTTTGGTCGGCGTCATCGAGTTCATCCCCTCCATCTGGCGTGAGTGTCCGCTCTTGTTTCAGTTGTCATCCCTCTCTCAACTGTGCGTTTTTGGCCATCGTGACTGATTCATGCTTTTGTGTCTTGTGAAAATCTAGGATGGCTCTTCCCCGATGCCGTTCAGCCCTTGTAATCCCAACGGGTTCGAAAAACAGGGAGCTGAGAGAGAGTGTGTGTTTTTTTCAGGGAGCTTGGGACAGAACGATTAATTCTTAGTTATCATAGCCAAGACAAAATGTAATGACCGACTCGTGTGTGTATCCTAGGGGGGTTTTATGCTTTAATGATACGAGATTTTTCTTTGGGTGTATCCGCTACTGTACAGTACTTTTCAAAGGGAAGATGTTTCGTTTGGGTACCTTGAGTCTTTCATTGAGATTACCCGTGAATAGTATGCTGGACAAGACTTGAAAGGGGGGGATTGAGCATCTTCTCTCATAGTAGCAAGTGCGCCATCTGGAACGAGCATGGCGTCACACACACGTAGAGCATCGTATAGCGTATATAGACGACGACTCTGGCTTCGTGCAATCATGTGGGCAGAGGTGTCATGGGTGTGTATGGACATTTACCACATGTTGTTACAATTCAAGACTCGAGACAGGCAAATGATACGCAAAATACGCAAAAAAAATAAAAGGATGAATAAGGGTGGAAAAAGACCGTGCATCATGGCTGTTGATCGCTTCCAAACGTGGCCATCTTCTTTTTTCGGTCCTCGATCTCGCCTTCCCTTTCCAGCTGCTCCGCATCGAGGACCTCGTCCTCTTGCTTCTTTGATGCCGTCTTTTCAATCGAAGCGCCGGCAAGGGAGACTCGGGGAGCGTGACGAAGGAGAGCTGGGTCAGTCTTGCGAAGAGGCTTCTTGAGTCGTCGACGGGCCACCTAGAGAGTGATATTATGCTCATGTCAGCGACCTGTCGTCAACGCGTCATCAAAAAGAATAAAAAAAACTTGCCATGACTGGTACACTACTCTTTTGAACCAAGTAGTGTGAGGTGGAACCCAACAAGATACTGTTGCATACACCATGTCAAGTCAACCCCACATTCCTCGTATGATGGTCTAGTCCCTCGACTTACCCCTGAAGCTTGCCCAAACCTCTTGATCCAACAATGACCATGGTAGGTTCCAGATAATCAATCAAATCTATGATGGTGAACGTAATCAGCCTGGCGAATGGGCCACGTCTCCAGAGGAGGAGGAGGGGCTCATGAACGTACCGAGAAGCATATGCCTGGCATTGTTTGAATGGATGGCTTGAACAGTGACGCTAATGTTTAGCTTTGTCCTTTGCAACAAACCCGTCACTTGTCGTACGAGCGCGAGAGCCGCTGTTTGACGTTCCTTTTGAACTCGCATCTTGGTCGCACGATCCTGATCAGCCGGGTTCTTTGGATCGGCTATCGTGGTGCAACGAGTATCGTGTACATGTCAATCATGCGAGTTGAAGGGAACAAGAAACGTGTGACTGACTTTTCGAATCCGTCTCCATCACAGTCGTCACCATCAACTCATCACCATCTCTAGCCACGGTACCTGGAAACCAGCAACACGATTGAACAAGGCATCAGCAAAGCCGACCCCATGTTCAGAATGGGATGATCTTCCCTCACCAATCGCCCACTGCAAGGCATATCCAGCTTCTTGAGACAAGTCACTCAATACGACATACGACCTCAAGCTAGTCCCCGCTTTTTCCAAAGCTACATCAGGGTCTCCCTGCTCGAGTTTGATGGTACACCTGTTTCGCCCAAAGTCTGGTCGTCCCGTGTTCAGCTTGGGTGGGACGAACTTCCCAGTCTTTTTGCGATTCATGGTAGACTGTTGGAACACGGGTTCAGATGGTTGGACGACGTTGGGGCCTGGAGAGATGTGAAAGGGGGTAGAGCGGGGGTGAGCAAGTGTGCGAGGTACATGTGGAATCAGTAAAATCACGATCCGGGCGACTCACCTTCGCCAAGTACATCAGTCTCTACTTCGACATCGTCTCCACCTTCGCCATCTTGCTCGTCGCCATTGGCAACACCTTCAAAGTAGACCGCATTGGCTTCGGTATTCTTCTCCGTCTCCTCATCAAACACGTCCTCTACGAAACCTCCTTCTCCTACGACCTCGTGACTCAATGCAGATTCGTCGTAATCCAAATCAGTCTCATACTCGGTTTCATCGTCCGTTTCTCCATCACTATGGTTGCCGTGTCGGGTAGACGAGAACGAGGTCGTCTTGGGTCGATAACCCTTGGCGAGACTTTCACCATCGGATTCGTTACCAGGCTCAGACAAGGCACCAACGGGCGAGGTGTCCCTCGACCTCGACGTTCTGGCTTCGGTGGGCGCATTGCTCAAACTTCGTCGGCCGAAAAAGGGAGACAAGACACCGCCCTTTCGTCTAGACGTCTGGCTTCTTCCCCGTTCTCGATTACCACCTCCAACATCGGTGAAAGATCTTTGGACTGATTCAGCTTGAGGAGGCGATGATCCCAGGGCAGTTGCAGGAATCGGTTCTTCGAGCGAAGTTCGTCTCGACCTGGTTGGCCTGTCTTCGGAGATTGGAGCTTGGTCTGCGCTGCCAGCAGCAGGAGGAGGAGTAACATTACTACCACCTGCAGCACCGGGAAGACCTGGTCCGAGAACTTTGGCACCTAGTGCTGCAAGTGCACCTCCCGTCTTGCTCGAGCCAAGACTACTGGAAGACTTGTGTACGTTGGACCCTGTACGACGGTTGAAAGCGCCCAAAATGAGATCGTTGGCCTGTTGGTCCAATGGCGGGGTGACAGTCGGTGTACGAGACGCCGTCGAGTCGATTGTTTCGCCGGCGGACACGACCGTAGGTGATGTTTGGGAGTGGGTGGTTGTACATGTGGAGAGACCATCGATCGGACGGTTTCCGAGGACGGTCCGTATGGAAGCGTCATCATCACCACGCATGTCCAAAGCAAGCGTTGAAGTCATTGAACCACATGATTTTGTTGGTGCATGATCAGTGAGTGATGACGAGCGCATGGTAGAGAGACACGGCCCAGGGACAGATAGGGTGACATCCGAGTCGGACGGAGGGATGGAATGGCCGGGATCAGTGACAGGCAAAAGGGTGTTATTCATGGCCACACGAGGGGATCCAAATGGTGAGACGGTCGAGGAATGGGTGGGAGATGCAAAATTCGATGGGGTTTCAGAATCGGATAAAAGGGAAGAAATATCAGTAAAACTTTGGTCAGCAAAACGTTTCTTGAGAATGCCACGACCCTGGCGTGATCTAGGATCATGTGTCTGCGTCTGGTCTGAGCAGCGTCCCGAACCGTATTCTCGGTCGGTAGTTGCCGTCTCTTCTCGACCTAGACTTCTGCTTCGAGTCCGAGTCACATGAGCAATCTTGTCTTCCAGTCTCTGTTGAGACTCGGGCATAGGTAACCCCTCGACCGGGGCTTCCTCTGCCCTGCTTTTGGATGGATGTAACGGTTGTTGAACGAGATCGTCCCCTAAAGGACTGCTACGAGGATCCGGCGGTGAATCTTTGCGCTTCGAGGTCATCATGTCCATAATCTTGTTTCCCATATCCATGATGCTCAAACGCTTGCTCGGCCGACCTGTATCGCTGGTGGCCGCGTCGACAGAAGATGCGCGACTAGCAGATGGCGAGCGTGGCTCGGTCACCTTTTTCCGTCTAAACAGCGCTCGACGTCTTGTCTTGCGAGACTTTGATCTTCCTCGCTCGTCCATGTCAGCATCAGCATCGGATGGTGGCTCATAACTCGTCATTGTTTCGGTACGTTTCATAGCCTTGGTAGATTTTTTCATGACCACAGTTGTCTGCTCGCAGACCTGATCGAGAGGAGTCGTCGCATCCTGGACCGCTGCTGTCGAGGGTAAAGGAGACTCTTTAAATGTGACACTTGTCCGTCGAGCGCTAATGGCGGTGGGTGTGGAAGCCAGTGAACGCACATCCTTTTCATGTTGACCATCCAGTGTGGTGGTGGTAGAAGAAGATGGATCGAGGCTCGGTGTCTCGGAGATTCCGAGAATCGAACCAGGGTTCGAAATGCTCGTCCCTCGCGATGCTGCAGAGATAAACGATGGAGCCTCTGATCCCGTCTGTCCTGGATCGTTTGTCAACTCGAGTAGCGGGATGGCATCGTCGGGGTGAACCGTCTCGATACTTTCATGAATAATGTCGAGCGCACTGGATACTCGAGGTATCAAGCTTGGACGAGGTGAGAGCTGTCGCTCGGGCGAAGCCACGAGCAAACTGGATGGAGCAGCTTGGTCGAGGCCGGTCGGCGTGATGAATCCTGCTGGTGGAGTCGCAGGTGGCGACAACACTGGCGAGGGATCCTTGTTGTCCAGACCGTTGCTTGCTAGAGTTGTCTCTTCACAGGGCGGACCAGACACAGACGCAGACACGACCACTAGATCGGGAATGGAAGAATCACTAAACGTTTTGCTTACCTAGAGAGAGAGGGAACGAGGGCACGCGTTAGTCATCTCATCATGTCAAGCGTCGACACCAAACGAAGTAAAAAGCTTAAACTCACCTCTTCGACACCTGCTTCACCACTCGTAACTGGCATGGTCGAAGAGGTATTGACGGAATGACAAGAAGCGTCGGTTTGGTGTAGAGTATCCGATTTCAAGGATTTCCGTTTTGGCAGTGTAAACGTGATGGGTAGGGAAAACGACCGAGTGAGTTTGGGCATGGCGTGAGTGTAGGTGTGTGTGTGTGGATGGGTGGTGAAGAGGTAGAGTGCAAACAAGCAAGGATTGAATGGAGAAATAGGGGTCACAAAGCAAGCAGTAAAGGAAACGATGATCAGCGATGCCATGCCCTGTTTCATATCCCGGCTCCCGTGAATGCTGGCACTTACTGTAATCAATCGCCTTGTCTGCATCCCAATTCATTCTCTATTTGAAGAAGTCGTCAGTCACTGCCACCATGCATGTACACACCCAAGCTTGCACACGTTGTTGGCCATGGACGAGTAATGTCACACAGGGAAACTTGCCTTTAACGCATACTTTGCACTCCCTTCCTTGAACCCCATGTCCGTCAATTTGGCCACCAATTCATCCTGCTCGTTGCCTCGACGAAACTTTGACATGATGGGAATGAGAAATGTCGATTCAGAGGGCGTGTAGTGAGAGGCGTTTGTGTGTGTGTGTGTAGGGTGTATGTGTGTGTGGTCGAGTTGGATGTGACTGTGTGACGCTTGGTTTCAAGAATAATGGACGGTCCCCACTGTCAAATCGTCAAAGACAGGATGAGCATTCGTCCAGCTCAACCAGTTGGAGATACCGGTCCAACAACGTCACTATCACACACACACACACCTTGTGTATATCCTTGGGTCGAGAGAGCACCTATGAGGCAAGCAGCAACCTATCCTCGAGTAGTAACTCGTTTATCTCTCAAAGCGGGTATCCTCGATACTCGACTATCTTGTCGCAAGTCGACTAGTCATACAAAGGTGTACTACTCGAGTATGAATCATGTCATCATCAAACGGCCACACCACACCGCCTTTGCTGCAACATCTGCCTTGCTCGTAAACGAGCTAGCAGCTAGCATTTCCAAAGCATATACGTAGCATTCGCTGGAGCGTAGCTGACGGCGGCGGCGACCGAACAGAGCATGCAGCGCCAAGCCAGCCCGAACCGGGTCAACGTTCCCTGCGGCAGCGGCTGCTGGCCGCGTCATACCCTGTGCGAGTATGCAAGACTGCAAAAAGACTGCCTCGTTTTCAACACCTAGTCCACAGCGAGTACAATGTAGACTAACTTGGAGAGTGGACCCAGGGGTGTAGACTCTCGATGGACTGCCAGAGAAAACACAAGTCATCAAGGGGTTGACCGGCCAGTCCTGGGCGTTCTGGACGAGTGCGTGGGGATGGGTCAAGCGGTCAAGCATCTCGCCCGCTCGCCCGCCCCGCCGAACCAGTTATGCGCAAGTAGTACGTACATGTAGTAGTGGAGCGGCCGGCATGACCATGGGTGACAGCCTTATTGCTCCTCCGCGCGGGGACAACGGCCCATCGCCCATGCATACACTGCTTGTACGTAGCACAATGATGGGTCATTTCAATAGACATAGGGATATATACAACGTTGATGGTATTTCTTTGACACAAGACGAAATGGAGAAACTTGCAGACCATGAGATGAGAGACACATGCTTGGCCCCCCGAACAACCGAGAGAGAGAGAGAGAGAGAGAAACGTAAAAAAATGCACACGTTGAATCCGGTCAAAACGATTGCCTCGTCAAATCTTCCCCTTCCCAAATCCTTTCAAAGTCTGAATACGAAACCATGGATCCCCCTCCTCCTCCGCGGCCACCACCGCCACCGAGTCCAGCGTCCGGTTTATCCTTGAGCATCAACTCCTTTCCCGTAGGCGGACCACACGTCCACCAATTCTGGGTCGTATTCGGCGTATCAAACGCTGTCCAGACCTTGTGGATCAGTCGGGTCGTCAGGTCGAAATCGAGGTGGTAAGCGGGACGCAAGAGGGAAAAGACGCGTTTGGATTTGGCCCGTGTTTCCTTTGTCGTGCAGAATGAAGCGGCCCAGATGCAGGGCAGTAGTAGTCTGCGCACAAATCATAAAAATCCAATGAGTCTTTTTTGCTTTTCGTTTCTGCACGACATTTTTTCCTTGCGAGTATTACGCACCCACTGTACATGCCTCGGCCCATGGCTTCAATCGTGATTTCAAAAATCGTATCTGCCGCGCGTTGAATCCGGGGACAATGGTTGGGCTCCTTTACAATTTCAGACGCAATCCAGATTTCCATCAATGCTTGGAATGAAAGATTTCCTACGACCACTCTTGCCGCATGTGGCGTCATCTGCCATGTAGCCCGTCAGCGCGTTTGTTTTTCAGACGGATCGGGTGTCTCTCGGCTCACCAAAGTCGAGTGCCGCAATACGACAGCTTGATCAAGCAATCCCTGGCCAAACACCTGCAACTCATCTTCCTTTACCAACAATGCCTTTTGGAACTCGGGGTACCCTTCCATATCCGTCAACCGGATCCTCAATGTCTCGACCGTTCGTTTCATGTTGGACAGCAAGAGCCCCTCGGAGATGAACGCAAACGTCTCTCTATCGAGACCGTACACGAGCTCAATGTGGTCCTGACCGAGTGTTGAATTCGCGGCCGAAGTGAACCACGCTTGGTCTTTACCCAAGAGCCTCGATGGTACAATCGTGTTGAGCGATGCTGCACGTCATTATATACGGTTAGCCAGGGATATATACGTCTAGTCAACAAATAAACGAGGTACGTACCAATGACCTCTACACAAATGAATTGCTCGAGAATGAATTTACGTTCCTTGGAGTGTCGCTGGGAGAGATAGGCCAGGGATCCGCCTGCAGAAAGAACCAGTTCCATCATGTTGAACGAATCTCTCCAGTCTCTTGCTCCTGCAAGTCTCTGTGGGACAATGTTGTAAACGCCATCAGTCGTGGTAACATGTAGACTACACAAAAAAGGGCAACTCACGTCACGGATAGCAAGGATCAGTGCGGTCCCCAGTGCCAAATCCATTTCGAGTGTTCCCGCCCGAGAGGCATCCAACTCCCCAGCCGCCTTTGCGACATTTAGCAATTCAAGCGCTTTGGCCCGTTGGACCACGCTCAACTGGTACATGGCGTTACCCCTCAACTGTTCCCGCTCAGATCCATTCGCATTCAACTCGAGGTCGCCTTCTCCGTCATTATAACTGCTGAGCACCGGGGATCGAGACATGCGGAATCCGATATCAAACGCGGCCAAACTGAGGATCCCGAGCCTAAACGCATCACACGTGAGGGATGCTCCATAAGGGTATGCGAGTGCCAAGGGTACGAAATGCGTGAGCCAAGGGTTTTGGGCTAGCGGTTTAGGAATGGTCAGAATGATATTGCACGTTTGGGTGGTGAAATGCTTGAATTGGAAACGTTGCTCGGTGTTGGGGAAGTAGGTTTCCAAGCTTCCCGGGTCATAGGCACGTGAGAACCGCGGTCGGCCGAGGTACGGGTTGTTCATGGTGGCCCAAATGTGTCGAATAAAGGCAGGGTCAAAGTCTGTCCGCCTCGGTCCTGCTGTGTTACTGCCGCCGCCGAATCCGCCTCCATCGTTGCTCATTGATTGTGCAATGGCAGCAGCGCTGTTGGCATAGAGGGGATGAGGCATTGGTGGGTCTCCTCTTGGAAGCTGAGAATGATACGTGGTGTGATCAGGCGATACATGTAGTGGTTGCGGTACGAGACCATTTGTCGTCGGTAAAACGTTGCCGGTCTGGGTAGTTTGAGCATTGGACTCGGTTCCATCGCCATCAGGCAAGAGCACAAAGCGTGAGTCGTTGGAAGCTCCGGGTAGGTATGCCAACGTGTCCATTGGTTGCTGCTGTGGCTGTGGCGGCTGCTGCTGCTGTTGTGGCTGCAATCGACTCGTGGACGCAAATGGTTGTGGTGTAAACTGCGGGTCCATGAATCGGGATCCATAGTCTGATGCTTGCAACTGTTGCTTGAACAATTCCATCTCGCGGGCATCAGCTTCGTCTACTTCGGTAGCAGGGAGGACATTCTCCATGGGCAAAGGTGGGGCCGGTCCAAAGTCACTCTTGTCAGGATGGTGAAACCAGGGTTCATCTGATCGGTTGTTGGTATACACGGGATTCATGGGCATGGTGGAAGGTGCTGCTGGTGGTGGCCCCTTTTGCATGGTCCATTTGGGTGGTATTGTGTCGTGCGACAAGTGAAGAGGCATGGCAGTCGATGGTAGGTCAGAGTAGGATGGAGGGTACGAGTGGGTGGTTGGGTCGACCGTCGTGGGCAAGAGGTCAATATCCAAGGGTGACAAAGCGTCGTGGTGGCCAAGAGGGAGCATGGACTTGTTGACCAGGCCGCTGCCCAAGGCGCTGTCAAATGCACCCCTTGTGGTATGGACATGGTGTCCATGGGTGCTGCCGTCAATGGTGTGAATAGTTGATTGATCTCTTGTCTTGTCTGTTGTCTTGTTGTTCGAGGGTGATGGTTGCTTGCGAGCTGCATTCGAGCTTGTCCGATCATCATTGGCTCCTGCTGCCGACTGACGGTGAGGCGATAGCGATCTCGTCCTCGATTTCGCCGTGGATGATCCGGGTACAGGTTCAGGGTACTTGCACTCATCCCCGCGTACTAGACAATTGCTACACTTGGGTCTGACCTCGTCACACCTGACATGACGACTCTTGCAGCACAAGCAGCCTTTGGTCGAACGGCGATGATACTTGCGGATCCGTCCGTCCTTGTTTTCAGCATAGTTGCACTCCAAGTTTCGTCGTGTGCACCGCGAACAGGGTTGTACATAGTCGCACTTTACCTTGGCCGCTTTGCAGGAAAGGCACGGGTGTACTCGCTGGATCGGGCTGTAGGCCGGTGGGTAACAAGTCGAACGAGCGGCGGTGAGCTTTTTACTGGGATGACTAGGTTGCATGTCGATGCAAAGTGTCGAGAGAGAGACGCTCACTTTGATTCGACAGCAGGCATCGACTGCGAGGTGTGTGTGTGTGTGTGTGTGTGATTGAATGGGGCGACAAGGTAATATACCTGGGCCTACGAGATGGCCGTAGGTGTGGCAGCAGGAGTCACTACTATGCTGCTACTATCATCAGCAGGCAGCAGTAAGAGTGAACCAGCCAATGTCACTCTACAGAAACGTCTCATCCCCTTCTTATTCGGCTGCTATTGCTAATCCACTTTGCAACCTCTCTGTAGTAGCAGGAGCCAGTTTACTCCCGTTACCCCGCAGATCTGTATTTGCAATCGCTCAGACTCGTGTGCCTGCTAGACTCTATCGACTATTCATCCTGTTTATTCCAGGGGCTCCTCTCTCTCTCTCTCTCTCTCTCGCTGTCCCTGCCACTGCCCCAGTGAGTGATAGTGTACATGTAGTAGCCTGGCCCAAGGGTCTATCATTCGATCGCTTCCTTAAGTCTCGGGTGTTCCGTACCGCCCGTACGTCACTCACCCACTCACCAGGAGAGATCGACAACGACCACCGAGAGAATATTCTACCTTGTCGGATTCCCACGCACTCACACTGGTACTCTCACTCTCACACTCACACACATCCATCATGGACATGCATGCAAAGAAACCTCTACCCAAACCCGACCCGGCGGCTCGTCCGGTTCGGTCCAAACCCATCCTCGGCGGTGTCGTCGTCCAGTTTCTGGCCACCATGGTCATGCTCAATGGGTTCAGAGGCATGTTGTCGCTCCAAGTCACCGACCTGATCGAGGACAAGGTGAGGGAGAGCTCCCGTTCTGTGCATACTATCTATCCCATGTTGACCCCGATAACACCTTGTATCCTCTCTAGTTTGGCGGTCAGTATCATTCTATCCGTGTGCATGTTCCCACCGCCCACTGAATAACAAAAAACCACAGGCCACAGTGTCTTTCTCACCAATTGGGGTCTCGGTCTCGCCATCCTGACCACCGCCTTGGGCACCCTGTCCGACCTCTTGCCCGGCATCCCCTTGCTCCACTCACTCAAACGCTCAACCCTCCTCGTCGCCCTCCCACTCGGCCTCACCATCTCGTCTATTTACTGGACACTTATCCTGGTGAACCCCGGGTTGATGCTGCCCCCTAAACACGTCTCACCACCACCACCACCACCTACCCACGAGTCAGACAAGGCGGGAGAGCAAGAGCACGGGCAACACGCAGAGTTATTGTGGATTCCCCTGTGGATTGACTTGAGCCTCCACCTCGTCCCCGCCGTCGTCCTCGCCTTTGGCAAGTCTTGTTTGTCTCGTGTGTGTGTGTGTTGAGAGTTCGGCGCCTCTGATTTGTGTTTTTGTTTTCGCACTGCAGAATTCTTTGCGAGGGAGAAAAAGTATCGACCACCCGTCTCGACAAGCGGAGCCAAGGTCTTGACAGCCCTCTTGAGTGCGAGTTATACGGGATGGATCGAGTACACCTTTCGCTCGACGGGGACGTGTGAGTGTCGTTTATCCTTTGTCATGCTTTTGTTACAAGTTCGCCGTGGCTGATGCTTGATCACTTCATCATGGTTACGTCCAGTCCCCTACCCGTTCCTCTCGATTGCTCCGTTTTACATGAGAGTGGCCATTTACCTGGTCGCATCTGTCTTTGCCTATTTTGCATTCCAACTCATCAACAGACTACACAAGTAAAATCATTTTTATCCAACTCATCAACAGACTACACAAGTAAAACCACTTTTTGTCCACCTCATCAAATAGACTTGGACAATTGCAGCATGATCACACTCTGGTGTCCAGCCCATAGATGCGTATGTTAGACAAAATCTGCCTGTTCTTGCCTCGGTTGAATGGCTACTGTATCTCTACTCGCTCTACTCGTGTTCATGTACGATATCCACTCTTGAATCATGCATAAATCTAGCAACTCTACACTCTTTGTCCGACACGCGACGAATTCTGAGCATCGTTCCAGTATCCCCATCGTTGAAATCAACAGCAAGTAATAAACACTCAAAGGCTAGCTTGAAAAGGCCGCAATTACGTTTCCGAGTGCCGTCAACCACCATGCTCGCCACAAGGCGGATGCTCCCTCTTCATCTCGAATCTTTTTGGCCGCGTCAATGAATCTAGCAAGCATGACAGGAGTGTAAGCTGGCGTGTCATGTGGGCAAATCCACCCAACAAAAAACAAACAAAGCTCACCCTTCATACGGTTCCTCCTCGGGTCTCAAGCCAATCACATCCTCTTCGACTCCAGCCCAGCCGACGCCATCAGGCAAGACTTGTTCCCCTTCGATACCTCCTCCTCCCTCGTGTTGACTAGCAAGCGCATATGGGCTATGCGAGTTGCGCTGGATCGACAGACGGGTCGATAAGACTTCGAGGGGGGTGAGGAAGAGAGAGGAGAGGAGCTGAAAGAGCAAGAATAGGATGAATAGTGTAGGGGATGTGGGGACGCCTGTGTGTGGATGCGTGTGTGTGTGTGTACAATCGTAAGCTGACCCGCGTGGTTTCAACACCCAAAATCACACCAAAAAAAAACTCGCCGTATTCATCCGTCGTGACCAACAAGGATTTCACCCCTTGAGCGACCACGGTGACCCAAAGCGTGTGAATGCCCACACTGGCCACTAGACCGGGAGCCATGTACAACGTCCACGGCCTTGAAAACTCGTCCGGTGTCAAGACCAGACTGAGGGACAGTTTCGCATTGGCCAAGGTCGGCTTGAACGGTAATGCGTAGGGCGTAATGATGCATCTAGGGTGATTAATCCGCTTTTGGTGTCAGGCAGCATAGGTCTCGAGCACAATGTATGGGGGAAATGACACTCACCGGTTGATGACAACGGTGGCAGGAAGCCCCAAAAAGGTCAGGGTCAGTGTAAAAAATCCCATCCTGTAGAATATATCAAGATCAACAAAATGATCACCCCCTGGATAAACCGGGCTGTTGACGTACTTGAGACCACTGGCATCAGGGACCGAGTACGCGCCTTGTGGTCCTTTGGTGGCGTTGAGACCGATAAAGATAATGGAGATGACCGACAAGGTAAATGTATAAATGAGGGAAGGGTAGGTTCCTGTAAAGTCCGACGATGCAGAATGATCGTTTAGCAACAAGTTAGAGTGGTCTCTCCCCCTTGAAAACGGACACCTAACCTTTATACAACCCGCCCCATCCCTCTACCCGCTTGATCCTTTGCAGCGTCCCCCAGATACTCGTCAACGTAGGCCCAACCCTATTTTTGCAATAGTAAACCAAACCATGAGCGTCCATCAATTTCGAGGAAAGTCATGTGAATAGACTGGGACAACGTACCGACTCTCCTGGCCACCCTCGAGTCCTACTCCCTTGGGATTATAATTCGCTCGAAGTCTATACATGGTACCACCATCCCAATTTTGAATATTCAGCACCTGTTGCCAATCTCCCGGTTTTTTTGGGGGGGAATACACCAATCCAGGAGGCTCACCGAATGACAGCGCCGTACAAGGGCATGCTAACGGCCGTGACGATCAACATGGTGATGAAGAGGATGAACAAGGCGACCACGAGGGTCACGAAAAAGTTGCCCGCCATGGGTGTACAGCACCGCGTAGGTTTTTCTCCGTGTGGTGTAAACGATCTGATGTAGTGGATGGTCTAGACCGAGGTGAGCAAGTTGTCGAAAAGGAATGGCAAGAGAGAGAGTAGATGATCAAAGGGAGAGAGAGCCAAGCAAGCGTGCAAGCGTGGAGAGGATATGACGAAGCAAAGACTCAAACCTTATTTACAATACCCAACGTTATGTTGCCTCTTTGACCCGATCGAGATGGGCACAAGTGGTGTAGTCGAGTTGCAAAGAGACCGCCTTGTATGTCCATACCGCTGTTCATTTTTTTAACTCATCTGGCCCGACGTTTGAACAGCTCCATCACCGCTAGAGCCTCCGTCTCGTTGTCACCTAGAGTATACACATACACTGCATCTCACTCCCGCGTCGAGCACGCATGTATCAGTCCTCGCAAACATTCTTCGCATATAGGCACCCTGGTAAACTCGATATGAAAACAACATTATACACCAAAAGAAACTCGGACATGTACTCTAACAGATTATCCATATCGACCTATCCACCATGTACCCCCAATCGACTGCTTGCCACTTGATCACTTGTTGACCGACTGCAATTGATCATACCTGGGAGGCATCTCACTATAAAAATTCAAAAGAATCAGCAAGGGGTCCAATCCAGCTCTCACCCTAAAAGCACTTACACGACAGCCTCTTCTGATTGACTAGGCTCGGCATCTTCAACCATTCCAGCATCTTGATGAAGAATAAATCGAGGGGGTGCATTGGTGGTACCGTGCTCAAGCTCGTTGGTCACCGGCCGACGTTTTCTGGTAGACAAGCTTCGACCGGCAAGTGTTTCGTGACTGACTTGTGATTCCAATGCCATGTCCGGTCGAAGCGCTGCTGCAGGGGCTGGAACGGACGGGACACTCGAGGTTCGTGTCCTCGCACCCTCAATAGTGGTCAATTCATCAGGCCGTTCTTCTGAAATCGTTTGGTCTGAATGAGTTCCAGCATCTGATCGTCGATGAACTCCTCCTCCTCCTCCAAGTAACACTCTCTCGTCTTCCGATGCGCCCATTTCACTCGATATTCGGCCCAGGTTGGATTGGGATTGAACGTGCTCTGACATGCCGGCTCGTTGAGTCGTCGGACTGTTTGGCGTGTCAAGCAGACCGAGCGGATACGGTGAGGGAACAAACGTAGCTCCATCCGATTCCGATTCTGGCGTTCCCTGCGAAGCATGATACGGACTACCCTGAGGATCCATCACCATGCTCGATCGAACTTTGGGTTCACCGGCCAATAAATCAATGACACTCGTTCTCGATTTTCGATTCACATCCTGCACCACGTCGCAGCTGCTGTCCGTATGGTGCGAAGGCCGCCTCTTTTCCACTGATCCGAGAAGCGTGGACCGAGCATGTTGAGGATCTCTGACTTGTCGAGCTCGACGACGCAAGCACAGCAGTAGAGCAAGCAAGATGAGTAATAGTGCAACGACTCCGCCAACGACTCCTCCCACAATGGCACCAACATTCGTGGTGGATCCTCTGATCAGCAGTACACAATTCCAAATCAATTTCTGTGCCAGTCAACGGGAAGCTGCATCACTTAACTCACCCGCTCGAGCTAGAGTCCGAAGTAGAGGAAGGTTCAGACCGCCCGGTGGATTGACCACCCGATCCTCCTTGCCCCGTGATTGTCTCCTGCCCTGGACCACCAGAGGTGATGGAAGCAGGCGAAGCCTCGTTGAGACAAGCCGAGTCGCTCGAGCCTTGAACGGTCCAAAGAGTGGTGCTGTCAACAAACAAAGGGTTAAATTTTCAAACCCAAATTGGACAAGGAAACAAGAGATATAATCACCTTCCGCCCGTCCCGCCATTTCCGTCATTCATGTATAAAACCACTCGGCTTCCACTCTTGATATTCACCTGCCAATCGTATCCGTCACCGGGAGCGCCTTCGCCTCCTCCTTGATTGGGCTCAGTGACATTATGCAAACTCCAAATCTGTCCACCTGGAATGATGGCTTCTATGGACGCAGGCACGGTATACGAGTTTTGCCAAGTAATCCCGACATTCCCACATTGAGAGGGCGTCGTCGTATCGGTATAAAAGAAAAAGTTGGTGGTAGGAATGGTGGTGGGGAGGCAGCCACTTGAATCGCTGGAACCCACGGTCAAGACTTGAGTTGCGCCTGTTGCCGCATATCCTCCTTGGTCAATCAAGGCCGCGATAAAGGTTGTCCCTCCTGGCTGTGCGAATTGGGGAATGATGTAGCTGCCATTTTCATTGTCGGGAATGACAATGTTGTCAATGTAGGCATTTGTCTCGAATGTTTCAAGCTATGCAACAAGATGGTGGTCAGGTTTTTGCTTTTGCTAATGAATAGATCAAGAGATGCAACTGACTGCGGGCATAATGAGCAGTCTCATATCCTCGTTTCCCTGTTTTTGATTCCACGTCACTTCCAGTGGACCGCATTGAGTCGGCGTCGAAATGTCGTATTGTATGGCATGACATTTTGACAGTAACAAACTTGCAAAGCCCACCAACCATGGGATCCTGGGTGACCGCAGCATCCGTCTATCGTGGTGCTAGATGGGCTTTCGTGCTAGTCTTGATGGAGGTGAAACCATTGGACTTGAGCGGACAAAGAATCTACATTGTCAGGGTGTAAAATGGGGCTCACAAGATGTTCCCTTTGAACGCTCTCTGAGGCGGCAAAAAAAGAGCAAGGTGTATAAAATTGCTCTCGCCCCGGTGCCCCGTCCGATGCAAGTATAAATGTATCAAGTGCTATCAAATCTTGCCAGTTGCCGACTGTTGAGGAGGCAGTCCATGTAGATAACTTGTGTCACCTCTCTCTCTATTCCAGATGACCAGATTGACCCTGTTACTAGCCGTCTCGCTCCAGACCGTGATGGCCATGATTTGCTGCCCATTGGATGGATCCATGACGTCCTTTAAGCCGTTTCTGTCTGCGTTTCATTTCGCCAAGACACAGTGTTTGAAGCGCCGGATGCGAAACACGGGACCCCGCCGCCTGATACACCGATCGATCTTGATAGAAGCAATGGCATCCACTCAGTCCGGCTTTTGCTGCTGCCACCTCGCTCCATGTGCTACTTTACCATTGGCTATCAGCAACTCAGCCAAGCTTGGTCACCGCTTCACTCTGCCTATTCACCGCATCTACGCATCTAAACAACTCTGGCAGAGGTGCACAGCCATGTGATCCCGGATATGAACACTGACAGACAGACAGATAGAGCAGGATGACATTCCATGCGAGTCCTCGCCTCGGCCTAGATGGAAATGCAATCGTAGATCGTAGTAGGACTAGATGGGCCCGCTTTGAGAACGCTCAACTATCATACGATGACTTTTTCAACCTCCAGGAGTAGTGGCTCGGCCAACGTACTCTCATGTACTCGGATACCGTACCTTGCCAGTCACGAGTATTACTTTAATCAAATCTGGTCTGGGCAGGTCCCATATCCCATCATGGTCGACTCGATCATCGAGCCCGCCGTATTCCTCTCAAACATGATCACGATCACAAGTGGGACGCTCATGTAGTACAGTAGTGGCATGCCTGCATGTCCCTCCCCAGTAGTATGAATCAGGCTAGAGGGTCAGGGTGGTTTCATCAATCGAATATGGTGTAAATAGTCGGAGCGAGGGCACTGCTCGTCTGCTATGCTAACCTAGTCTAGACGGGAGCTGTCGGTTCTGCCGTTCGCAACGCTTTCCAAACTCGTTTGGCTACCGCCACGCCCACTCGTCTCTCATTGGCCACCCCGGTCTTGAGATGCTTGACCTATGTCAATGTTTGATTCCCCATGGACACATAGTTCAGCTCTCTGTCCAACCTAGACAACAAATAGCAAGACAAACTCACTGTACAATTCTCCAACATGGTCATCGCTCTCGTTTCTCCCCTCGTCTCTTCTATTTCCGTGTACCCCTGCATGACCTGCCTGAAACTCTTGTATTCACCAGCGATACCTTGAGATCCACTCGTCGTGACGCCTGGTACTTCCTCGAGCATGAGCTCAAGAGCGTGTTGAGACGAACTAGCCTTGACATTGTTTTCTCGGACAAGAGGAAGTGTATGGGCTTTGGATATAAGCCTGTATTGGAGTGTAAACAACGTGGTCAGCCAAACCAAAAACGCAAGTGACGCAAGTGAAAATATATAGAGAGAGACGACTGACTTGTAAGGGCGTATGGCTACGTCGGCCGCCATGTTGGTCATCCATTCCGTCAACTCTGAGGGTGTATCCACTGTACGTGTCAACATTAGCACATTGACACCAAGTAGCCGCTTCATCTCAGTCACAAAAAACTTGCCTTGCACCTGAAGCCAATCATGTTTAAAGTGAACTCTGACCAACTCCTTTTCGACAACATCCTTTTCCAACCTTGCTCTAGTGTCACTCGTCGTCTTTTTCCTCCTACCCTTGCTTTGCCCTGAAAAGTCATCCGTCGTCCCATCTACCTCGCTGATCGCCGCTCGAGCTCTAGCCGCGAATTCTCTGTTGGCTTGGGTCGTCGTCTTTTGGTAGTACGATTTCAAACCGTGGATGATCAGAATAACCCGTGGAGTCCCATCGGTATTTCGAGGACACAGAGGGGAGCAGTGTTCGGGAGGATGATGGCTCTCGGGTACAGACGTATCCTTGAGATTGAACTGGACGTCTCGTATCCATCGATCCAACGTCTGAGTGGATGTAGCTCCTGCTCTGACACCTGTCTGCCGTTCCTCGACTTGTGCCCGGATCATCTCGACTAGGTCTTCCCCTTGTATAAACAGCCCGACCATCCCTTCATCCATCCACTTTTCTTTGCCAGGGTCAACCGCGACCCATAACCCTCTGGATGGATCGAACGCGGCACGAACATGTCGTTGAAACTTGATCAGCCCGGGGAAGCTTCCTTGCTTGAGCTGCACAATGTCTGATAGGTTTTCTTTAAACTTTTCTTGCAACGACGGAAGGACGGCTGCCATGGGCGACGGATGAGACATGAGATTGGATGCCAAACACAGTTTTACTTCCCGTAGGGTGTCCCATTTTGAAACTCGAAGCTGTGGTAACTCATCCCGGTGGTGAGAGACGAGCTCTTGCAAAAAAATCAAAAACTGTTGGGCAGCACAACGTACCTTGTTGACATCAGCCGAGCGCTTCTTTTCTTCCTTTTCCATTTGCTTTCTGGCCTTTTCAACCGCCTTTTCGGCTTGCTGCTGGGCCTTGAGTGCAGCCTGAGCTTCTTGATCGATTTGCTTTTGACGTTTTCGGGCAGCAGCCGTAGACTCTCCCGAGACCTCGGACACAGCTGGGATCCTTCGTTTCTGAGCAGTCGGATAATTGTCCTCGTTTGCAGGTGACCTTGATCGTGAGGGAATGGGCGGTGGGGATGGTGAAGGAGTGAACCTCGGAGGTGAGTCCAGGCCGAGTCCATCGTCGGATCGCCTCCTCTGACGAGGCGGCAGTGCCGTCTTGCGAGCCTTGGGGGCCGAAAAGAGGGGAGACGTGAACTGATCAATGATCTCACTCTGGCTCGAATTCAATGCACGATGAAGAGGTTTTGAAGGCAATGGCTGAGCTCCATGCGATCGTTTGGGAGCAAGAGCCCCTAGCTCTGGTAGCTCGTCATCACTCTCATCGGAAAGCAAGAGCACCGGGTCGGCTTGCCTGGGTTGTCAATATCATTACATGAAATCGTAAACATTCGCTCATCATATGAAAAAAGGAGGGAGTCCGATCGTTGAAGCTCACCGAGCTGGTCTAGAAGCGACGAGAGGTGAGATATTACGGGATCGAAAGACAGTTTGGAGTTCGTCTTCGCTTTCTGATATCTCGATGATTTCTTGCATGGCTCAAAGATAAATCTTGTATCACGGGTTTATTGACAAGTTGAGCGACTCAAAGGTTGAGGTTTCCCAATCGTCACGGGGCGGCCAACACGATCAGGCGTCTAGGGAATGCTGATCCAGCCAGTGATTTGTGAAATCTGGTCTGCTGTAACGCTATACTTGGTTTTGCGGTTGACCAGCTCGGACATGACTTGTATGAGCAGGATGCACTTGAGAGCACAAGTAGGGGACAGTTCGACGTCGAGAGTTGTTGACTTTGTTGGTTCTTTGTACCTTGTATTTTTTCACAGTGAAGGTCTCACATCCAAGTGGTACTAGTATAGTGGTTAGTACTTCTCGTTGTGGTTGAATTCGATTCAATACCGAGAGGACCCATGTTCGATTCATGGGTACCACATTTTTTCGCGTCCTTTTTGCTCTCTGATGTCTCGTATCACATACCATGCCCAGCCTTTTCTCGGGTTACATGTGACCACAGACGGCCGTGTCATCTTTTTGGAACAGTCGAGAGGCTTGTGTCAATGAGCAGGCTTCATGTTTCTCGTCAGGGTTCGAGGCGTCTGGCTCTTGCAAGCTCAGACCAGTTTATTTTGGGGCGAGAGTATGGACATTTGATCCATTGTGATCTCATCACAGAGTCGAGGAACGGACAACACTGAAGAAGGGCCTGTACTGTATCCTACTGGAACAGCTTACAAGTCGCTACTCCTCTCTTTGTGGTGACAAGAAAGCGGCGGCCTCTTCGAGGTAGAATGTATTGCAGCGGTTCAGGTGGCGAACATTGGATGCTGCAGGGTTTGGTAACATGAGCAGTACAGCACATCTTTGCTCACGAAATGTCGAAACAACACCCCTCAAACTTTAGCAACAAGTACGATCGTATCAAGGGTTCATGGGCTTGATAGTCGACACTTGACCAAAGGGTGCATGGCAGATGAAACCTGCACCTGCAAGCTTGTATCTGCACTGGACTGGAAGAGACGCCGAACGAATCTTCTTTGATCTTTTCCTCTGTATTCAGATTGTTCATTATTCATTCTCTCCACTGTCACAAGAGTTTTCCCGAGACACCCATTCCACAGGATGCTGAATGGCCCAACTCCCTGTATAAAGGGCATACAGAGTATTTGCCATGTTGAGTGACATTCGACTGTTCGCCTGCCTTGCGCGCGTGGCCAGCAAAGACGGCAGCAGCGGCGGCCACGGGTTATATACCGGATTGAGACGCTGGATATGCCTCTTGATGCTCAGCTACGACCGCCCCTTGTCGAAATGGGGCCTGGTACTAGTGTTCTCACGGGAACCAAGCTACCCCTTGGTAGAGCCATTGACGTCCAGTATAGCATGCAGTCTGATGAACTCAACGAAATGATGTGCCGTACCGGGAAAGGAGGAGTAGTGGTGGCCATGTTGATGATGCATCTGCTTCCGCTCAGAAGGTTTTCCGAGATTAGCAGGTGCTTTCCCTTGAATTGGCAAGGACGAGTTGGGTCGTGTATCTGGACAGCAATTCCATAGGGCCGAAAGTGTTTTTCACAGGGGGCAGAAGCTCGAAGACTAAACGTCTGCCTAGCAGCCCACGAGACGGGATTTCAAGCCACGGTCCAGGCAAGTCGGAGGAAGGTCGCCATGAGCGCGCCAGACAACTTGCCGCCATCGGGGTCAACCAGGGATCCAGACTTGTCCCAACAGCCTCAGCCGGTCGTCAAGACAGAGACGGCGCCCATGGCTACAGCCCCGACAGTGCCTGTCATGGGTAGCTTGGTCAATCACGGCATGTCGACACCTCTCGAACAATCAAGTCGTCAATCACACATGCAGAGCGGGAATTATTTTGACCATATCAAATTGGACGACGACGCTGGACCAGAAGCAGCCGCTGGCCAGGTAGCAGGCCCTTCGAGCTCTACAGCCACCAGAAATCCGCCCTTACCGATAGACCATCGACTGACAGAACCCATCGACGCGTTTTACAAGCTTCAATTCCTCGATCCTCTTGATACGTTGCCAGAGGATCCTTCAACAATAAGGGATGGCTTCTCGTATTACATGCAAACACTGGATGTCACTATCGGGAGAAGGGTCTCTGGGAGAGACAAGGGGGCTGGAAAGTCTTCCAGAAAGTTGGCGGCTATAGATGGCTCTGGATCGCTGGCAGTCGAAGATAAAGACAAGTCTGCAAATCAAGATCGAGCGGGAAGCGTTGTCTCGGCTTCGCAAGGACCGCAAGATTCTCTGCCGCCAGAGGCTTTGGAAGCCAAAGGCGGGAATGTCAACCCAGAAGACGCCACTTTATCAAATGTCATTGTCAAAGTAGAGGACGATGTTCAGCAACCAATGGACTTGGACCCGACGGATCCTGCCGATGAAGCAAGCGTGCAAAAGGAGGTCAAGACAGAGACACAATCATTGTCAACCCCTCAACGTGAGACTGGCGAACAGACTGTTGACGGGGAACGCCAAGTGGACGTCGACCTCGGAGCTCTGAAGAGCGTTAGTAGACTTCACGCCAGGATTGGGTGAGTCGGCTCGGAAAATAACATCTTTGACTCCTGCGCGGCTGACGACGATACCCCCTGATCTTACTCACTGCAGGTATTCGTACACACTTGCACAGTTTTACCTAGAGGTATTGGGCAGAAATGGAGCATGGGTAGATGATGCTTTCACAATGAGAGGCACGAGAGTGGCGCTGGGTCCATAGTACGTAGCTGTCCATCTCCATGGGTCCCTCTGACAAGCGGAGACGCTAAAATTTCTGCACGTAACAGCACCAAGATCCAAATTTCGACACGGACGTTCTACTTTATCCTTCCCCCTCAATCAGTGTCGACATATCCGATTCCACCTTCATCAACCGGCCCACCCAATATAGCTCGATCGACTCCATCTGCATCCCCTGCGTTATCTCATTCTCTGCCTGTACAGAGCACCTTTTCGGTCCAAACACCCGCACGTGAACGCGAAAAGGACCTCAATGACTTGTTCAGCATGCCAGCCTCTTTCAATGCATTTTCACTCGACGCGGGGCCATCAGGACAGCATGGAACAGCTATGAAGCAGGGAATGATTAGACAATGGGAGGAAGAACGCAGAGGACTCTTTGGTATGGAAAGGGATGGAGTCAACGGATGGAGGCTCAGCAATCGCCGAAGACAACGAAAGGCTGCCATCGAAGCCGAAACAGACCCAGTGGTAAAAGCTCAGATGATTGCCGAAGATCAAAAGAAGGCTTCACGACGACGGCGACGGCGAGCTAAAAAACATCAAAAGAGTGGTGGAGCAGCAAGGCCGGGCGAAAGCTTGCGAGCTGATGAAGAGAAGCGACTGGCCAGGGCCATGGCATCAGATGGAGAACTCTCGTCTTCCGACTATTCATCCTCTCGATCATGGTCACATTGCAGCTCGTGTAGCGGAAGCTATGACGACGATAGCTGGTCCTCATTCTCCGAAGCGAACGAGAGACAGCCATTGGAGAGTAGTGATTTGAGCGAATTGAGTGATGAGAGCGATAGCGGAATTGACAGCAGCGAGGAAGAAGCTCTTGCCAACAAACTCGCTGGCGATCCGGACTTTACCAAGGAACCGACAGATAGTGGGAGCGAGATTATTGCTGCGAGTGATTACGAGCCAGAGCGGACCACTGCTGTGCCTGTTGAGCCGGCGATACAAGCCCAACCTCAACCACCAGCACCGGCTGCTGCTACGTCCACATCGGCAGGGAAAAAGAAGACGGGAACCGCTTCCAAAGCACCGGTCAAGAGTATCGGCAAAAAGGCTCTCGCTCAAATGGATCCCGAGGCTGCCAAAGCCGCTCAGGAAGCAGCAAAGGTAGCCAAAAGGGCTGCCGATGCAGAGCGAAAGAGGAATGCAGCAGCAGCCAAGAGAGCCGAAAAGGAAAAGGAAAAAGCAGCGGCAGCGGCAAGAGCAGCAGAAGCAGCAGCTGCAACAGCGGCGGCGGCGAAAACCTCGTCCACAACGTCTGGTCCAGCAACGGCTCCATCCGGGGTGACTTCGAGTGTCACCGCGAAACCGACAATGGCGCCGGCCAAACCTGCAGTCAGTACCAATCATCCCCCCGCCAAACCTCCTCAGCTATCGAGCAACAAACCCGCCATCCCGCTCAAACCTGGCCCCACACCCGTTCGAACTGGTCAACCAGTCAAGGCCTCGATGCCCGGTGTAAAGCCACCGTCACTGCCGAACAGCGCACACCCGGGGCAAGTTCAGACCCTTCAGGCTCAGCCCGTCAAATCTTCACTAGCCCCTCCCGGTCAGGCTTCGTCGGTACGGCCTCCCCTTTTGCCATGCTCAACAGCTTTGCCATCACCCAATGCGCATGCCAACATGAAAATGGAACCCAAACCGATGACTACCCCTTCATCACTTGCCAATGGACAATTACCTGACCCCAGTACAATACCTAATCCACACCAGCCTGTCTCTGTACCCATCCCACCTCTCAACAAGGGACCTCGGCCGCCACCGGGTCCGATTTTGGGAACGGACGGACAGCCTTTTATCGGACCTGAGCCTCTCAAGCCGGACCTTACATATGCGACGATCATATACAGAGCCTTGGCGAATATGCAGAAAGGAAGAGGGACATTGGGACAGGTTTGTGACTGGGTTGCGGGGGAGTGGGAATGGTTCAGAATGAATCCAGATGCCGGATGGCAGGTGAGTGGACTCCCAGGAGCTCTTGTTGAAATTCATTGCGGTGTACTCATGTCACCTTTGCTCCACCACAGAATTCGATACGTCATAACCTTTCGTTGAACAAGGCCTTTCTCAAAGTTCCACGAATCGAAAGTGATGACCCCGAATCAAAGGGTTCGGTTTGGATTCTCGACCCCGTCCATGCACCCGAGTTTGCGGAAAAGGAACGAAAGGCCTTGGAGCTGAGGGAAGCAAAAGCCAAACGTGAAGCCGAAAAGGGAGGCATACCTGAGAAGCCCGTGTCTACGCCTGGGCCCGGCAAGGTCGTCCCCAAACCTAGGAAGCCGAGCGCATCCGAAATGAGACCACAGGTGTCACCTGGACCCAGGCCCATTAGTCCTGCAGTGCGTCCTGGCAACGGTCTTCCGACTGGCTTACGACCCGTTCCTGGTCAAGTACCGACCATGAGACCTGTACAAGGACCGGGACAGATGACAGCAAGACCTGGACTGCCTATGCCCATCAGACCGGGACAAGGCGTGCCCGGACAACAGGTTCGACCGGGTGGCGCTGCTGTCAGACCTGGCATGAACCCCAACGTACGACCGGGAGGCCTGAATGGGCAACCTGTCCGTCCGTCAGCGGGTACACCTGGCGTCAGACCTCTCAACGCTGGCAGGTTGCCTGTTTCAGCGCCGCCGGGAGTCTCGGCAAGACCACGGCCACCTGCTCCTGGACAACCAGGTGCGATCGGGGTGCGGCCTCCTATTGCTGCTCGTCCACCCATTGGAAACGCTGTGAGACCGGGACAGGCAGCCATCAGACCAGGTGTACCTCCAAACGTACGACCGCCCGCGGGACAAGCCGCTAGCGGTGTGAGACCTGGTCCAGGACCAGCTGGTGCAGGCGCGCCAGGAGTCAGACCTCCTCCTGTTCGACCTATGGCCAAGACGACAAGTGGACCTACAGCCGCTGGCACCACGCCGAATGCTGGCAAGGGTGGTCCTGCCAAGACCATTGGAACAGCTGCACCCACCAAGGGTTCTTTGGGCTCGCTCAACATTCCCGTCAACAAGCAGTTCCCGATTGTTGTCAAGCCCATCCCTGCACACCTCAGGACCGGTACGCTCAATAACAACTCACACATTCCAGATGGACCTCCCTTGGTGGTCGATGAGGGGACGATCATCCTCAATCCGGCCATATTCTCGCATTTGACACCAGATCAATTGAAGCATTTGCAATCACTCGGTGCTCAACAGACACTGCAGATCTTACAGGCCTATATCGTTCAACACCTTCGTGAAAAGCTCAAGCAGGGGGGAGGTGCTGCAGCCAAGACAGGGAGTGCTTCACCAGCGGCTTCGACCTCATCGGCAGTCGGAACAAAGCCCGTGGCTGGTCGTTCACCCGCTCCCGCTGCTACTGCCGCCGCCGCCGCCGCCGCTGCCCTCAGTCCCAATGTTGGTGCACGGCCAGTCGCTACACCAAGTCCTACTTTGGCAAAGACCACTCAGACTCCCAAGCCGTCTGCCCCAGTCCCTCAGGCTAGGCCTGCTGTCAAGGCTGCGACGCCAGCCAAGCCACCTGGTGCCAATATCAAAGGGGTCGCCGGTGCAAAGCCGTCCAACTCACCTCTTCCTGCCAATCTGGCAAGTAACCCGGCGATTGCGGCCTTGGTGTCTTCTGCCCAGCAACTTGCCGCCAAATCGGGTTCGAGTGCAGCCAATCCTGGATCTCCGGCCGCTAGGTCAGCACCTACACAACCTCCCGCAGAGATGGTCAAGGTGATTGCCCAGCTCGCAGCTACTGCTGGTAATCCCAACGGATCGTCCACGCCTCTGTCTCCTAATGCGGTGGCGCTGTTGCAGTATCTTCGCCAGGTTGGAGCGGGTGCCAACATGACGACAGCTGCACACATTCTGGCCACGGGAGTGATTCCACCCGGAGCGATACCCCCCAAGGCCGCAGGGAGAGCAGCTACACCAGGTGCAACCAACAAGGGCGGCGCATCTGCTTCGCCCCGCCCAGGAGCACCTGTGCGAACGGGTTCATCACCTGGACTCGCAGCGGCAGTATCTCAAACCTCTGCTGCCAGTGCAAAGGGCGTCAGCCCGAAACCAGCAGGATTGGCACCTAGTCCAAATAACAACCACACCAACAGCAACAACTCGTCGGCCTTGCTGGCCGCCTTGAACAGCGTTCCCGGTCAATCTTCCCCGAAACCATCCCCTCTTCCCAACGCGGCGCCAACGACCACCTCGACGTCTTTGCTGAAACCCACGACCATGACTGGGCAGACCATTCCTGGGGCAGGTTCTACTGCATCGAGTTCAGAGGTTCTTGGCAAGCGTCCATTAGATGCAACAGAGTCCGACCCCTCCTCCACTAATGATCCAAAACGTCAAAAGGTATAATATTGAGTCATCGATGTGTGTAGGCAATCTTTGTATGCGGTACACGTCAAACAGTTGTAATTCGAGACCTTGTACTACTGTGCGATTAACACATCATTTACGAGTAACGCGAGCCGCATTTGACATGGCCTTCTTCCATGCTTCCATGGTACTACCGATGAGATTTGATATTTGATACCCGTTCATTCCATCTCTCAGGAAACCAACTGATGAATGGACACAATGAAAGAGACAAGAGTCAAATGTTGATGTGCCATTTTGCTGTTGCTGATTAGCTAGGCAGCTGGACCCGAGATTCCAGAAGAGGAGAGCGCAAGTGTGTATCCGAACGAAGCGACAAGAGGCATGCATTCCAGCTCTGTTTACGCGTGAGAAAGCGGTGTCTGTCCTCGGAATCCCAGTCGTTGAGACGATACCGTGCGTAGCGTAGCGTGTGTGAGCGAGTAATGGCTGGTGTATGTGTGGGAGTGTGTGTTGGTTGCGTCGGCCACGACTAGTGTTCAGATCAGCTCGTACTTTTAGTATTCAAGTCTTGGGCATCCTACGACGTTGAAATCATCCTACCCTTTTTGTTCCCAAGTGATCCTCATCTACACCAAGCGCAGCTCTTGTCGATCGCCACCGACCACCTCGCGTTCGCCTCCGCACAGCATTCAATACACACACAACACATACACCTGCCTCAGCTCTTTTCATTCCTCATACACTTATACACTTGAACCACAGGCTTGTGGCGAACACATATACGCACGACAACTCTTTGTCTCTTTCTTTTACTTTTCTCGAGGTACCAACATCCACTCGGACACGTACATTCAATCAACTAGACTTTCCGCATCATGGCCGATTTCGTCAAGCTTTCCATCTTTGGAACAGTGTTTGAAGTCACGACTCGATATGTCGAGTTGCAGCCCGTTGGAATGGGTGCCTTTGGGCTTGTTTGCTCAGCCAAGGATCAGCTCGGAGGAACTGCCGTTGCCATCAAGAAGATTATGAAGCCATTCTCGACTCCTGTTCTTTCCAAGCGGACCTACAGAGAGTTGAAGCTCCTCAAGCATTTGAGGCATGAAAACATCATCTCTTTGAGCGACATCTTCATTTCACCTCTTGAAGATATCTACTTTGTCACTGAGCTGCTAGGAACCGATCTTCACCGTCTGTTGACCTCGCGGCCACTTGAAAAGCAATTCATTCAATACTTCCTCTACCAGATTCTTCGTGGCTTAAAGTACGTACACTCCGCCGGAGTTGTGCACCGAGATTTGAAACCCAGCAACATTTTGGTCAATGAAAACTGTGATTTGAAGGTGAGCAAGATTTTGATTGTTTTTGGACCAGTGCATGAAGTTGAAATAGGGGTGACTAATGTATTCTGGCGTGAAACTCAGATCTGCGACTTTGGTTTGGCTCGTATTCAAGACCCTCAAATGACAGGATATGTATCAACGAGGTATTACAGAGCTCCTGAGATCATGTTGACTTGGCAAAAGTACGACGTAGCAGGTGAGCTCGGCCAGAAATCCTATCTCGTCTTGGATGAATACTGATGAATTGCCACCCTCTTTCGCAAATCCAGTCGATATCTGGAGCACTGGGTGTATCTTTGCAGAAATGTTGGAGGGCAAGCCTTTGTTCCCAGGAAAGGACCGTAAGTTGATTCGAACGCGAGTGAACAGTCTGACCAGTCGCTCAACTTGTTGCCTCTTGAATCCATTGGGATCACAGACGTAAATCAATTCTCCATCATCACCGAACTCCTTGGGACACCTCCTGATGATGTTATCCAGACCATCGCCAGCGAGAACGTAAGTAGCTTGTATTGTTGAGCCAGCGACTGACAGCTGAAGATCCTTCTTGACTGCAGACTCTCCGATTTGTGCAAAGCCTTCCCAAGCGAGAACGTGTGCCATTCTCGAAAAAGTTCACCAACGTAGACCCTCAAGCTCTCGATCTCCTCGAAAAAATGCTCGTCTTTGACCCTCGCAAGCGTATCAATGCCACCGACGGTCTCGCTCACGAGTATCTCGCGCCTTACCATGATCCTACCGATGAACCCGTCGCCGCAGAGGTCTTTGACTGGAGTTTCAACGACGCTGATCTCCCAGTGGATACTTGGAAGGTCATGATGTACAGTGAGATTTTGGGTAAGTCGGTCAAGGATTCATTCATCGTCCCTGGCAACGAAACTTACACTCCACCTGCTCATGTAGACTTCCACAACCTGGGAGACATCAACGCCGAGAATGCCGAGGGGCCAGTCGCAGCTGATCTGCCTCCGCAACATCAATCCACGGCATAAACAATTGGTTCACTGCCTTTGGTGGTTCCGCGCTTTACTGCAAGATGCCTGCTCATCAATGCATCTCTGCTGGCTCTCCGCGAGGCCACTCGACATCAACTCTCAACCTCCTCTCACTGCGTCTATAACACTATCCAGGGCCTTGTCACTGCCCACCGATTCTCGCTCACCTCTTTCCTACATTGGGGCCTTTCCTTATCTTTTGGTCTGCAGATTATTCAATACATCACCTCTGATCGATTGCAAGATCACAAAAAAGTACCACAACACTCGACATTTTCACTTTTCAGGGATTCCAAGTTTCATCATCGGACAACCCATACATGCTCCTGGTTCCGTCATGACCCCCCCTTATCAGTTCTAGTGTCCATCCGGTCTGTTTACATGGTTCTTGGACTTTGGATCCGCCTTTCTGTTTCTTAATGACCTCTCGCAATCCCATTCAGCCTCGTTTAGTCCTCCTGTGTCGAATAGTCGCCCTGTCGTTTTCCGATATGGAACATTGTAGCTAGACGATCATCGACGTGTATGTGGTACGAAATGGACACAAAGACAATTCGATCGCAAGGCGGCACCTAGCTACTTGGCTACTGCAGATACATGGTTGGACAATTGGTTGGATACAGATGAATAGGTGATAGTCATGAGCAGCGCAGTAGATAAAGTAGATGAATGGTCCTCAAATGGTAGTGGTCGTCTACGCGCGCGTCGCAGAAGTCCACCTACTGTAGACTGCACTCGAGGATGCTACACCTTCCTGCACTCGACTGTGTAATGCCGCTGATTGCTCGCTAGAGTCACCGTCAGTCTGCACCGGCGTTCCTCCCTCTTTTCTCATGAGCCAGTCAAGAGCCCGTAGGTCGGCAGCCGCAGCTGCTCAGGCCGCCATTACAGCTTCGAGCCAAGATCACGTCCCAACGTTATCATCCGTAGGCGGCGCAACGAGTGGTAGTGGTGGCTCGTCGACACCTCGAAGACGAGCTGCTTTCGGTAAACGAGTCTCATACGCTGAGATTCCAGCTGGAACCGATGACCAAGAGGACGAAGATCAAGAAGATCAAAATGAACCATCCATGGGTCAAGATGGACGTTCGCAACGAGGTGGTTCGGCAACCGAGGGTGTAGACAAGGAAAATGGGTTCAAACCAAACGATGTAGATGAGGGTGATGATGCTGGAGAAGAAGATGGAGATGTAGTAATGGATGATGCAGAAGGTATGTCGTACGACGTTTGGCAATGACACACCACAATGTTTGGAGTCTGAAACGAAATTCTTGGGTAGGCGATACCGCGCAAGACGACGACGACGATGATGAAGACGATGAAGAGGACGAGGATGCGACATTGACGCCAGCTCGACGGAGACAGCCGGCTAGCCGACCTGCAAGCTCGCGTAGACGTTCTGGCAGAGGAGGTGGTCGCACTCAGAGGAGGAACAAGACTCTGGCTCGAGTTTCCAGGCAGAGTCGGGCGGGGACGGCAGATGATGATACCGGTGGTTCTGGGAGAGACTCGCGTCAAACCACAGAAGAACCTAGTCGTGAGTGTTTGCAGGAGACTTGGTAACGAGCAGATACAGTCATTGAACAACGATGAGCCATTCGTTCAACTTGTAGACGCCGTCAGGATGCATACCGTTCGAGGTGTGTCATATGAAGTACACGAAGATGAAGTCGCCATGGAGGACGATGAAAAGGGTGATGAAAAAGTGGACTCCAACGGCCGGATTTTGGGTGGTCGACAGTACAAGGTCTTTACCTTTACGTTGCCAGATCGAGAGAATCCTAACAAGGTCTACATGCTCGGGATCGATGTTGCCAAGGCGGCCGGTCACACGGACTCGTCGCTGGTCGCAAGGCGATATCAATTCCTGTACAAGACGTATTTGACTGAAAAGGAAAAAGTGTTGCTACTGGAATTGGGCGTTCAAGGTGGTTCCAACTTTCACAATGGTCGACCTTCTACCATCTACGCCGCGAGAAATATTTACAAGTACATGGGCGCTTCGATCATCAAGAGTGAGTACTGATAAGCTTTGATCCATGGGATTCTACTAAACGCTTTGACTGGTGGATAGATGGCAAATACGTGGTAGACGACTACTACGAGGATGCAGCTCTTGAAAGATGTACAGCAGAGGGCATCGAACCTGGCACACTCGTTCCCTCTATGCGACGGGGAGACACGATTGACCGTGCGGCTCGAACAGAAGAACGGTCGCTCGGAGCTCCATTCTATACGTCTGGAGGCCCTACGACGCACTGGGGAGGTTCGGGGATCGATCCATGGACAGACGCTGGCATTGAAAACAAACGTGCAAGACTACTTTCTCACGGCATGACGGCGGATAACTGGATGTGGAAGCTGGCTTTGACGGCGAGGCAATGGGAGAGTAGCGTTTTGAGAGCGGAGAGGAACTCGAGGTTTAGTGACCTAACGAGCACGGGTGAAGCGTCTTCTGGGTTCGTGTGGTTTGGTCAGTATGGACAGGATCCTAGAATACCACTCGAGGGTGAACAAGTCAAGGAAGGCAAGACACTTCGAGAAGTCGGCAAGACGCCCTTCAAGACCCCAACGTACGAGAGCGTTGATGAATCGCAAGACACTGACGGTCAACGGCAGCAATTGGATGTCAAACGAGAGTCGGTGGCGCCACCCACCACCACCACCACCACAACGCCAAGAGTCGCTGCCTCACCAATCGGTGGTGAAGGTCAACAGGAACAACAAACAGCAGAGAATGATGTAGGCCGAGTCATTGTTGAATCCCAAAAGGAGACTCTGAAACGGAAACGTGAAGCTGCGAAAACGTTTGAGCCGGGCAGGTCGTTTGGTGTATACGAGGTGAGCAGCGATCACCATGTATCACTCAGCCGGCCCTGTCACTGACGACTTCTTTTCTGGGCCCTTGTTTCTCGAATCAGCCGCACACAAACTTGGTTCACGTGCCTCTAGACCTTCAACCTACCACATCATCCGTCACTCGTACCCAACCCCTGCCCCACATCATCAACTCCCGTGGGCCAGGGTCGCGATGGGCTTGGCCAGCACAAGGTCGAAATACGAGTATTGTGACTGGTCGAACGGTCGGCGATCGATCGAGAGCGATACTAAGTGTCGAGTATGTCTTTGAAGGAGATGGGGTGGACGATGATTCGGAGCAACGGGACATTGAGAGACGGATAAGAGAGGTCAAAGAAGCTGAGGAGTGGGCAAGGGAGGAGGCGGGGCAGGGGCAAGTGGCAGTGTGAAACTTGTACGAGATGGGGTCATGTAAAGAGACCGTATGCCAGCATGAGCGACAAAGGTGACGCTGGGCGGTGTGCCAATGTCGTCGTCAATGCGTGATTTTCAGACCCGATAGACGGTAAAAGAAGTGACATATCGTACAACCCGAACAACGCCCATTCCCTGCAATCAGATGAGTGGAGGTTTTATCATACAAGTGGGCTTGCTTTACGAAGGAGGCGGCGCTTGGGGAGGGAGCATCAGGCGTGGCATGTAGGCACCAAACAGACCAGCGAAACCAATCCTGTCATTTCCAGGTCGTTTCAGCATCTCCAACCATGCCACTCTCCATCACCCATGCTCAAGCTTTAGAATAAAAATACTCACATCATCGATGACATGGCCGTCCCAGCAGACGCAGGTTGACCACTCTTGTCCTTTTTCTGCGTTAATGGCCTCGAGTTCATGATACCCAGCAAGGATGCGATAATGGCAATCCACGCGGCCCAGGGTTGCTTTCCAATCATGGCCATTCCTCCGAGCGCGGTAGCAATCATTGAGAAATTGTCTGATGTTTCTGCCCAGTGTCTTGGGATGTAAAAGGGGTAGATGACGCTGTGCGGGATGAAACGGCGGCAAGTGAGTGAGGGAGTGAAGCGACTGGCAGTCGTCGATGGCAGCATGTCGACTTACGGATCACCCGACCTAGGGTCTGACTTGTCGTACACTGGGATTTGAGGCAATGACATGATGTGCTTGTGTAATGACGGTCGGTAGACCAGTTGCAAGGTGCTTCTTGCTGTCTATCGTCTATCTGTGTGACTGCTGCTGCCAGACGGGTGCTCGGTGGATATTTCGTGATTTCGTGCGGGCAGTTTGAGCGATGACAAGCCGATGATGATGAATGGAATATGGCAAGTGAGGCGACAAGACAGTGCTTTCCTACTCTGGATCATCCAAACACAATCACCTTGTACTCGGAGACCAGTGAATTAGCGAGAGTGGTAAACATAGATCTATGGATCTGCCAACAGTTCATACAGCCGGATCTTTACTCTACTTGTTCAATCTAAGATCTCAGCTTTTGGAGACAACAACTAGACAAATTCACGGTGACCGATGAAACCCCTGTGGTCCAGACTTCCTGGACATTCTGAATCAACAACACCGTTAGGGGACAATATAACATGAGCGACCAAGATAACCCCATCAGCAGGGTTAGTTTGCTTTTCGTATATCGACATTTGGGGATGACAAATGACTTAGAGGCAATACCGTATTGCTTGCTTTTTCGTATAGGCACATACTTTCTCATCCAAAGCTTCGGTCATTCTCAGAGGCCCTCGTTCTTCTCATGAAGAGCTGACCAAGGCTGTCAAGTATTACAGTCAGGCGGCAGATCTTTTTGAAGAAGCCACGGCAAGAGCAGATGATGAACATGATCAAGCTGTGAGTGATTTCGAGTGATACACCTTGCTTTTGCAACCAAGGACTCATGACTAGATGTGTGTTCATTCTTGTGTCCATTCAAACAGACGGCAGGAACGCTTAGATTACTCGCTGCTCAAACTCGTAAGCTGGCAAAAGACGCTGCCCGCAAAACGGCCGCTGCTGCTGCGTCCAAGCCGACGATACATATCGAAACTAGTAGAGACGGAGATGAGCACGAAGAGATTGCTAGCCTCGAGAGGCATAGGCGGTCCCAAAAGTCGAGCCAGCCTACGGCTATCGTCCCTTCTGCTACATCGACTCTCCCGTTTGCAAGACCGGCCGCCCAGGGGCCACCGAATGACTTGAATCGTGGCCATCATCGCGGTCTCGTGACAGAGACGAGACAAGACCAGCAATCATCTGCGACGTTGGGACCAACGCCATCGGTCGGAGGCTCGACCATGTACTCGTCTAGCAGTTCGTCAGACAGCAGGGCACCAAGTGATTCGTTTGTAAAGTTTGGGCACCCGGTGAGCCTCCGAGTCTTTTTTTCCGAGAGTCAATGTCGAAACGAGTTTTTCTGAGATTCTCTCTTGCCACTTTTTCAGCTCGCTGCGTCTGACCCTTTTGCCCGATTTTGGGCCTTGTTGGAAACAGCATGCGAGCAAATGTCCAATCCGGTTGCCTTTGCTGCGGCACCACTTGATGTACCCAGGGTAGGGCAAAGTCAAGGCGGGAAAACATCTCCTGCTTCCACAAAAAAGAGTACTAGTCCCGGATCCAAGCGGAGCAAGGCCCACCACCACCACCATCACCACTCGGATCGAGCTACAAGCAAGACTCGACGATCGCTCGATGGTCCTGAATCATCTTCCAGCGTCGACTCGTTTTACGTCGTCTCCAAAAACCCATCCAACGGTCGTTCCTCTAGCTTTGACGATCCTCATTCGGATTCTGGCCATACGACGACGGTTCGCTCAACAAGCTCAACCGTCCGCCCGTCATCATCAACAGACCACACTCGGGCAGGAGCACCAGCAGCCACGAAAAAGACACCGGAAGAACTCGAACTCGAGAATGAAAACCTTCGAGCTGCTTTGGATCAAATGTCTACGCTTGCCGAACAAGCCCAGGCCGAGCTCGTGCGGGCCAAAGAACGGGATGAAAAGAGGGGAGAATTAATGAAGAGTGTGGTCATGGGTGTCAAACTGGAAGCCCAAAAAGTCATGCAAAGCCAGGAGTTGCTGAGAAGCCAAATGCTCTTTCCGGGGAGGAGTGGCGGAGCAGGTCTAACGTCACCTCATTCGTCGAGTCTTGTTCATCATTGGCATGATCAGTCACAACACCGTACCCAGGCACGTTCAGCAGCAGCAGGGCAGACAAGCGATGCATCGAGTGCTCGGCCAAAGTCTATTGTTGGTTTACCTGGGGGAGTCACGAATGTGGATGGGTATACGTTTGAAGAAATCGCCGTCTTGAAGAGACGAGTGGCGGATCTGGAAGAACAAGTTGAGCTACTCGAAGGCGAGAATGGGCGAGTGGTGAGTTGTGCCACAGCCACGTTTGATGATTTGATGGTTGATTCGGGCCATCAGCTGACCCTCGATGTTTTGACACCCCTCGCCAGCGATCCCACCTTCAAAAATACCGTGACCGTTTTGACCGCCTGAAATCATCAGCCCGCGCGAAAAAGGAAGCCAAGCTGACGGCGGCAGGCGGTGGTGGTGGTAGTGGTGGCGGCGGCGGTGTTGCACCTCCAGGCCTTGGTAGTAGCGTTGATGGTGCAAGAGGTGTGGTCGTTGGATAGGGTGTGTCGTCGAGTCATTCTACCGCAGCCCGGGGTCAAGGTCGGTTACTGGCGACGCTGGGAGAGGAAGAGGGAGAGCTTTGATGGGTATGAGCGTGTCTGGATGTTGGTTATGGGATTCATGGGGGATGAATGGCATTGGAACTCGGATGCCAAGACTGGATTTCCAGCAAGGCAAGACCGCTTGGATGTGAGGTGTGCCACTTTTTGTAATCCAGGAACGCAACTGGGGCAATGTGAATCTGTCTACATGTTATACATGCTCGCAGTTGACTCTATATATGTGACTGGTGCGAACCAAATGACAAGTGGATTTGCACTGGGTAAACGCCATCGATACTAGAGTAGCTAAAGGCTGGGCTTTGGCCGTACCACAAGCCTGTCGAATGCTATCCGTCTCCTACGAGCGAGACTACAGTCGTTGCCACTGAGTCAGTCGACGGGGACGAGCTGCCCTCATCCCCGTAATCGTGGTTCATTCATGTATGAGTGAGCCAAAATCGAGTTGGTCTCGGTACACAACTACTACTAAAACGACAGCATACTCACCCCGCGACGGGGTCGATTTTACATGATGAACGACTAGGGAGTGCCAAGACCGAGAGCGCCAAGGCAAGGTCAGTAGAGCGAGTAGAAGAAGAGTTCTTGACGTCAGTTGTTGCCGGGGCAGGGGGGAGCAAGTCATCAGGTAACTCCGAGAGAACATCCTTTCCGATCGTCTGTTGAAGAGAGAGAGGAGATAAGATTAAGACTCGCCTCGAAAGGATAGGATGGTACCGGAAATCGGAGTAATAGTGGACGACTTGATGTGTTTCTATCAAGTCAAGGTCGGTTACGTTTCGAGTTTCAGTGTGTTGGTGTCACAAGTGTGTAAGCCAAGCAAGCAAAAAGTACGGGGCAGTCGTCGAGTTGTACTCGTATCCAAATCCGCATGATGGATACTTGGCTAGTGTCTCTCTGAACCTCGAATTGTTCCTGAAGGTGGTAGACGTAGTGCAGTGCAGTTGCAAAAGTTGCCTGCGAATCGAGGAGATACATCACCATGACGTACATGAGATCATGAGAAAAGAGGATGTGGTGGTCACATGTGCAAAGTGGCCTACTAGGCCGCTTGATATCTGGAGAGGGATGCATGAAACGAAGTACGGAAGTTGAGCTTGATGACTCGCGGATCGTTTGGGCTGGGCTTGTCAAACCTACATACTGCTAGCTATGCTGGCTGGCTTTGCATGAGGTGAGCAATCTCAAAGTCTCTCGGCGGGTGACTAGGTAGGCTAGCTGGCAACTCATTTGGAATGGATATTCTCTCCATGACTAGCTTGTTACAGCGTCATCACACACCAGTGCACCAGTTGACCATGGGAATGCACGTTTGAAAGTGGTTTTTAGGAGACGGATTCGGCTTTGCTTATCTGATCCTGTGTTTGTCATTGCCATGAGATCATCATATGCATGAGAGCGAGAGACGACACACGCTACCACACATCGACCACCTCTATGACCGCGATAATTCCTTTACTACGCCGTCATCGAGTGCAAACGTTTGTACGTTTTCAATCTTGATGTGGAGAGAGAGGAGTGGGGAAAGGGGTGGTGACATACTGACATTGGGATGCTGGCATGCTGGCATGGTCACCTTTTGCGTCGGGGCCATTCTTTTTGCTACTTGCGTCTGGACTCGAGTGATGGCAGCCCACACACCCATATCCCCGCAGGCAGGGTAGAGGCTGCAAGAGGTCGTTGTCATTCAGACTGCTTGTACACACACACACACACACACACATCCAGCTGCTGTAGTCTAGCCAGCTACTGTAGCTAGCATATGGTCTTCTTGCGCGAGCCATGGAAATAGATTGTCCCGGCTTGAATGCCCGATACGTGCATCTCTCTCACCTCTGCACGATCTGCACACCGTATTCATCTTGCAAGTGAATCGCAGCTGTGAAATGCCCTCGACATTCATTCTCATCTGTACTCGAGTTACGGTGAGACATGTGCACATCTGCGAAGGGGAATTATAGCTCAGATGTGGGTTCCTGGCCAGTCTGAAAGGCGATCTGGGATTTATTTTTGGGCGAATAGGTATGAGTGGACAAGTCACTCTTTCAAAAAGGACGACATGATTCGAGGAATGCAGAGGGATGGGATTGATGTGTGCGGGGACTGGTACCACTCTCACTGAGAAGAGGTGAAAAAAAAAGAGAGGATCCAACCAACGGCAGCCGTGGGGTGGTTCACCGAGGGTACCACGCACGTTCGTGAGTTGCTCTGCCAGTAGCAAGCTAGCCAGCTAGTTGGCGGCTGCTAGTCTCCATTTCGTTTGAGACTCGCGAAATCTCTGTCGCGGCCGCGCGCTCGCCTCGTTGACGCTGCTGGCATTCACGGGGACGATCGATTAGTGCCGGGAATAGCACACGCCGACCGGTACCAAAATTTCTGATAACGTTTTGGTTCAACCAGAGGACTCGTCGTGGTGGTCTCCAACATCCAGTAGCCATCCGTGTGATATAAGGCGCACAGTATTCCTTGGGAGACATGGCTTGACGTTACCTCTTTCTCGTTGCAGCTGGTTCCATCGTCGTCGTACATATACGGTCTATCCACCTCGTCGGTGTGGTCTCGCTTTTTTTCCCTTGACTTACCCGACTTTGCGCGCGAAAAGCGGGGACGCTTCCTTTTCTCCGTTTGGCACCAGCAGCCAGCTCAACCCCTATTTTACTGCTCCACACTTGCTAGGGGATTTTTCACGTACCGGTTCAACCAGACCTTGTGAGTATCACCCATTCAAGAGCTTATAGAGTATACACATCCTGACCAGAAGGGATTTGCCACCGTCACACAGAACGAATTCACACAAACACAAAAAAAAATGGATCACAACTACGAGCCCAAGGCTCCTCAGCCACCCACAGACCACGAGGATTACACCACGTCCAACAATCTTCCCGCCAAGAAGCTTGAAAAGATCAATGACCCTCACTACAATGTTCCCCCTACCGGTGAAAAGATTGACGAAACGCATCCTCTTTGGGAAGAGTTGGCGCCTTCAGACTCTTACATCAATGGTACCTATTGGGCTGACTTGCCCCTAGGTCAGCGAATCGCTTGGTGCTTTAGTTCTTCCAACCAGGAAGCTAAAAGAGAGCTCGGCGTGTTGGGACGCATGATCAAGAAAGACCCCTTGTCCCCTGTGGCCGCATACTTTAGACGTTACGTTCTCAACGGTTTCGGACTCTTCACCGAAGGTTACACCTTGTTTTCTATCGGAAATTTGACCCCTCTCTTTGCCGCTGTCTGGCCGGACTGTTGGGGCAAGAACCACACGACTTGTAACAAGGACTGGATCGCTGCTCAAACTTACCTCCAAATCATTGGTATCATGGTCGGCCAAGTCCTCGTTGGATTCGAGGGAGACTGGATTGGTCGAAGATTCGGATTGGTACAAGATGCTTTGATCATGTTTCTCGGTTTGCTCATGTTGACTTCCATGTGGGGTACAACTCTCAGCGGATGGACCATTTGTTACGCATGGAGTTTGTTCGTCTATGGTATCGGTGTCGGTGGAGAGTGAGTTGCTCTGGCTTTTTTTTGCCCCTATCTTCCTTGCTAACTGAAAACTCGCTTCTTGATTCCAGGTACCCCATGACTTCCACCACTGCTCTCGAGTACAAGGCCAAGGGAGGCGGTAAATCAATCAACAGTCGTGACGACAAGCTTCACCGAGGACGAAACGTTGTACTCGCCTTTTTGATGCAAGGTTGGGGTCAACTTTTCAACCAGGCCGTCCTTATCATTCTTTTGCTCATTTTCCACCACGGTTCCGGTAACCCACCCTACTCTGCCGTCTCTGCTCAATGGACTTTCCGTGTCCAATTCGGTATTATGGCCATTCCTACCCTCTGGTTGGCCTACTACCGTTACTACAAGCTTACTTACTCTAGTGCCGCCTTGATGAGGTCCAAAAAGAATGCTCGTGTCAATCAATCTGGATACGACACCCAGTCTTTGAAATTGGTCTTTACCCACTTTGGTGGTCGAATCTTTGCCACTTCCTTTGGTTGGTTCGCCAACGACTTTGGTTTCTACGGTAACAAGCTCTTCCAATCTACATTCATCAAGGTCATCAACCCCGGCAACGACTCTGTCATTGTCGGTTGGAACTGGAACTTGCTCAACTGTGGTGTAGCCCTGATCGGTTACTACTTGGCTGCCATTGTCATTGACCACAAGTTGATTGGACGAAAGTGGCTCCAGTCCCTTGGTTTCTTGTGCAACTTTATTCTCTTTTTGGTTCCTGCTGCCATGTACGATACCCTCATCAAACCGGAAAACATTCACGGTTTCCAGGCCATCTACTACTTGTCCGGTTTCTTCCAACAATTTGGCCCCAACTGCACCACCTTCCTTGTCGCCGCCGAAGTGTTCCCCATCGCCACCCGAGCCACCGCTCACGGTTTCTCGGCTGCCATGGGTAAACTCGGTGCCCTCTTGCCTGCCATCATCTACAACTACATTGACACTCACACCAAGTTTTGGGTCGTCAACTGGTTCTGTCTCGCCGGTCTCATTGCTACCCTCATTTGGTTGCCCGACACTACCGGTCTGGATATGCAAGAACAGGAGCGATACTGGGCCTATGTCCGTGCCGGTCGAGCTTCCGAGTACTGTGGTATCGCTGTCCACCCTCGGCACTTGTCCCTCTGGGAAAAGGTCGTTGACAAGCGTCATTTGGCCTACGACCCTGATTTGGACAGGATGGCCAAGATGGCTGAACTGAGAGCCGAGTACCAATTGGCTCTTCAAGAGAATGCTGAAGAGCACGAGCGTGCCAATGACGCCGAGGAAGACGGTGGTTTGTCCGGCGAAGCCAATGCTTTCTTTGCCCGTAAGTTTAACCTTGTTTTCTCCCAGTTGGAATCCTCACGAGACTGGATACTGATGTTGTTTGCTATTGAAATCAATAGGCGAAAAGCAAACCAGCTCTCGATCTCCTTCTGTATAACTCGCTAGCTTTGCTGCCTCATTTGCCGCACAGTGAGGCTAGCTACAACACCTTGTAACATGTCATATAATATTATAGAACAAGACAGGCAGTGTTTATAAAGTGATTGTGTGTATCTATATTGCAAAAAAACAATGCGCATTGCCGGAACGTAGAATGTGTGACTGTGATTTGCCAGTTGGTGTCATTTACATTCCACAGCGTGGACACTTGCCGTTTGCCACTGTTGAGACCAGTGAGAGAGTGTCCGCGGTGCGTGCGCGTCGGTCTAATCCGTGAGCAGCAGTTCGTTGCCTCTCGACTTGTTCAACTTCTGGGTATTATTCAATAATTCACGAGTCTGTAGCAAGCAACCTCTAGTGCTTGCTCACGCTCAGAGCAGTACCGTGGACGACTTGTAGCTAGAGCTCGCAATCCATTCAAGCTAGCATTCGACTCGGAAACCTAGCTAAAGGATTTGCCCAGTATGGACAAGGAACTCGAGCAACTCGAGCTCTTATCGCTCGTCAACAAGGTGTCTCAAGAAATCTTCAACTTTACAGGCAGTGCCGATCAAGATTTGGCCAAGTTTGTCATTTCGCTGCACCGCAAGAGCAAGAAATTCGATGTCTTTCAAGCCAAGATGAAGGAGATGGGTGCTCCGTTTCCCGACTCGTTTGTAACAAACCTGGACCGAATCATTCTCTCGATGCATCCAAAGTACAAGAAAAAGGCGCAAAAGGCGGCCAAAATGACCATCGATGACTCGGCAACGACGACGACGAGTGATGGCAAAGCGATTGACAAGGAAAAGTTGGGCGAGGTGCAAGATGAGGAACGAGATCGTCGAGCGCGATTGTTCCCCGGACTGGCTGTCCCCGACAGCCACCTCAAGAGTCACGATCAATTCTTGAAAGACGAACGCACGGCCGGACCGGTTCTCCCCGATGTCGATGACTTGATGAAAGAGCTCGAAGGTGTCGGGTCGAAACGAAGAGAACCAGAACCAGAAGCAGAGTCGTCAAAGCGTCAACGATTGATGCAAGGTGATTTTGCTGAACGTGGTCGTGGGAGAAGTCCTCCGCGGGAACGAGGCGGTCGATTGGATGGGCGTGATAATGGATATGGGAGCAGGCTTGGGAACGGACCTGGAGGAGGCCGGGACGGGTACCAAGGGCGGGGGAGGTTGGATGAGAAACCGGTCCTCTACAAGATTTACAATGCAAAGGTCTCAAACATTAAAGACTTTGGGTGCTTTGTGACCCTCGAAGGCGTCGCTGGGAGGCAAGAGGGACTGGTGCATATCTCGAGCATGGCAAGCAGTCGTGTCAATAGCCCGGCCGACCTAGTCTCAAGAAATCAGCCTGTCAAGGTCAAGGTCATGAGCATTGCCGGATCAAAGGTTTCGCTGTCCATGAAGGATGTCGACCAAACCACCGGAGCCGACCTGTCACCCCACTTGCATGTACAGACTCAAGAAGAGATTGAAGCCGAGGAAAAGAGACGGATGAACAAACCGCCGCCACTTACGGGTGCTAATAGTTCCACCATTTACGTCGATGAACGCAAGGGCTCGGCCAAGCGGCTTTCGTCCCCAGAACGGTGGGAGATCAAGCAGCTCATTTCCTCTGGTGTCGTGAGCGCTGCAGACTATCCTGATCTCGATGAAGACTTTGGATCTACTCAAGTTGCAGCCGAAGTGGAAGAAGAGCTGGATATCGAAGTCAACGAGTCTGAACCCTCGTTTCTCGCTGGTCAAACAAAGGTTACCCTCAATTTGTCTCCCGTCAAAGTCATCAAGGCCCCCGATGGTTCACTCAACCGAGCTGCTTTGGCTGGAGGCGCATTGGCAAAGGAGCGACGTGAACTCCGTCAGCAAGAAGCAAACGACGAGGCGGACTCAGAGGCCAGAGATTTCAGTCAACCATGGCTGGATCCCATGGCCCAGCAAGGCGACAAGGTGTTTGCGTCTGATTTGAGGGGCAACCTCATGGGTCAAAAAGCGTTGGAACAGCCCACGTGGAAAGCCGCCAATAAAGCCATTACGTATGGAAAAATCACCAGTCTCAGTATTCAAGAGCAAAGGAAAAGTCTACCCATCTACAAATTACGAGAGCAGCTGATGCAAGCCGTGCGGGATAATCAGATATTGATTGTGGTGGGTGACACTGGGTCAGGAAAGACGACACAGATGACCCAGTATCTTGCCGAAGAGGGATATGGAGATCATGGAAGAATTGGTTGTACACAGCCGAGACGTGTTGCTGCCGTTTCAGTCGCCAAGGTATGTTGCTGCACGGTTGTGGCAACAGGATTGTTTCGAAAAAACTGATGACATCGAGTTCTTTGTGCTTTTCCACAGCGTGTCGCCGAAGAGGTCGGATGCCGCGTTGGGACTGAAGTCGGGTATCTGATTCGATTCGAGGATTGTACCAGCCCGGACACCAAGATCAAGTACATGGCAAGTCATTTTTCGCTTGGGGGTTTGCCTGTCATTCTCTGCCACCCCGTTACTGATGCGACTCATCTTACAATAGACGGACGGTATGCTTCAGCGAGAATGTCTGATTGATCCCGACATGTCGCAGTACTCAGTGATTATGCTGGACGAAGCTCACGAACGTACCATTGCCACCGACGTCTTGTTTGGTTTATTGAAAAGTAGGTTGAACCGTATCTGTCGCCATTCAGGGAACATGCTGCTCATCGCTTGTACTGTCAATAGAGTCTGTCAAGAGACGACCGGACCTCAAGATTATCATCACCTCTGCGACACTAGATGCTGAAAAGTTTGCACGCTATTTCTACGGTTGTCCCATCTTCACCATCCCCGGTCGTACTTTCCCCGTCGAGGTCTTGTACACCAAGGAACCCGAAAACGACTACCTCGATGCATCGCTCATCACCGTCATGCAAATCCATCTCTCGGAACCTCCAGGCGACATCCTTCTCTTCTTGACAGGTCAAGAGGAGATTGACACGGCGTGTGAAGTTCTTTACGAACGTATGAAAGCGCTCGGTCCACAAGTTCCAGAGCTCATGATCTTACCCATCTACTCTGCCTTGCCGTCCGAGATGCAATCTCGTATCTTTGACCCAACCCCACCTGGTATGAGAAAGTGTGTCATTGCGACCAACATTGCAGAGACTAGTGTCACGATTGATGGTATCTACTACGTCGTCGATCCCGGATTCTCGAAACAAAACGCCTACGACCCCAAGCTTGGTATGGATCAACTTGTCGTCGTACCCATTTCGCAGGCCCAAGCCAAGCAACGAGCAGGTCGAGCCGGACGGACAGGACCAGGCAAGACGTATCGATTGTATACGGAAGTTGCGTTTAGAAACGAAATGCTCCCCAGTCCTATTCCCGAAATCCAGCGCCAAAACTTGTCATCCACGATTCTCACGCTCAAGGCCATGGGTATCAATGACCTCATCAACTTTGATTTCATGGACCCGCCACCTGCACCCACGCTCTTGACCGCCCTCGAGCAACTGTACGCACTGTCGGCACTAGACGAAGAGGGTTTGCTGACACGCCTCGGCCGAAAGATGGCCGACTTTCCTTTGGACCCTGCGCTGTCCAAGACGTTGATCGTCTCGGTCGATTATGGCTGTTCAGAGGAAGCACTGAGTATCGTGGCCATGTTGCAAGCCGAAGGTCAGGTATTTTATCGACCCAAAGACAAGCAAGCTCAAGCGGACGCAAAAAAGGCGAAATTCCATCAGCCCGAGGGGGATCTCTTGACGTTGCTCGCCGTCTACAATGGTTGGAAGGCTTCCAAGTTTAGTAATCCATGGTGCTTTGAAAACTACATTCAAGCAAGATCCATGCGACGAGCTCAAGATGTTCGAAAACAGTTGCTTGGAATCATGGACCGGTACAAGCATGATATTCTGTCATGTGGCACGAATTACAACAGAATCAGGATGGCGATCACATCTGGGTTCTTTAGACATGCTGCCAAAAAGGATCCCAATGAGGGCTACAAGACGTTGGTCGAAGGAACGCCCGTTTACATGCACCCTAGTTCCTCGTTGTTCCAGAGACCGCCCGAGTGTGAGTGTGGAATGTGATTTTCATGGGAGAATGATAAGCAACTCAATCTTTTTGTCTCTCGACAGGGTGTGTATACTACTCGCTCATTCTGACGACAAAGGAATACATGCACAATATCACGGCCATTGAGCCCAAGGTGCGTCAAACAAGAGAGTACGATATCAATTTTTCCGCATCGCGTCTGACAGGGTTGCCTCGATCGCACTCACAGTGGTTGACTCAGGTCGCTCCAAGTCTTTTCAAGGTCGCTGATCAATCTCGACTCTCAAAGATGAAGCGAGAAGAGCGAATCCAGCCCTTGTTCAACAAATACGTACGTCTATTGCTTTGTTCCCCGAACCTTGGTTTTCAGAGTATGGCATGCTGACCTAGCCCCGATGATGTTGACACTTTCACAGGAGAAACCCGACGAGTGGCGTATCTCCAAGATGACGAGAGCTACCAGGAGCTCGCAAACGTTTGGTTAAAGGCGGTTGCTCGTTTGACTAGTTGCCGAATGTGTAGGTTGTATGGATGCCAAGTCAAGATGAATACAAATGCATCACTGAATGCCTCATGATCGAGGGGCAGCAAAGGATCCCCACGCCCAAGCATGAATGTGTGTTATTCTTCCAACAAGGAGGTCAAAGGAGGCATTGTGTTTCACTGATGGTCAACATTGTCAAAAGCTGACAATAAGACTGAGGGCGTGACAAGGGTTTCTTTGACAGGCTTGAACTAACCCATTGCAATTTCACCCTGCTTCCAAATCAATCTCCTCGATACCAAGCTCTGACTGCTCGGCCATGAGCTCTCGTCCCCTTTCCATGTTGACTGATAACCATGTCAAGACCACCTCTGGCTCCCTCGACAATATGACGGGCACCGATACCGCCCCCCTTCCGTTCCTCCAACCTTCACCCAAAGGTTCGAGTGCTCATCAAGTCAGTGAATCAGCCCGGTCACCACCGCCTCTACCTACATTGCCGCCCTATCCCACTTCGAAACGCCCCGGTAGTGAGTTCTCTTCCGAGGGAATCGAGTTTCTCAAACCACTCAACCATGGACCGACGGCTGCTCGGTCTCAACCTGATTCATTACCTCTCACCGACCGAAAGCTTCCTTGGGCAAACGATCCAGTAGTCGCGACAGGTCAACATGGAACCCCACCACGTCGATTGACCACTGAGTTCACAAACCATGACGAGTTCAACGGCTCCTCTGACGTGAGCAATGATGGTGGTGGTGCCCGAGACACTACTACTGATCCTCCCATATCGACCTCACCACCCATGGTCGCCCTCCCCGTCCCAGCACAGGGGTACCCAGGTGGATATACTCACGGGTACAATACGTATGCCCGCCCATGGACAAGTGGTGCTGCTGAATTCGAATGGCAACGTGCTGAAAAAGGCTACACCCACCCTGCAGTAGTGCCGCCCCCCCAAGGTTCACCGCAACAACGAGCGCGTGCTGCCAAACGGGCCATGGTGATTGGAGGCAAGTCGTCTCGAGAACCAAAGGCTTTTTGTGAGGTCAAAGGGATGAGTTCAATCCGTACTGACAAGTATCTTGTGACGATAGGCTGCATCTTCTTCCTACTCCTCATCGTGAGTGCATCGTTTACGCTCGGGGTGTACAAAGGACACGGACTCGAGTGTTGGGCAGAAGACTATGTGGTCGAGAATGGCAGGGGAGGGTACGATTTCGAGTATGCCCATCCGTTTGCCCCGTTGCCACATGTGCGAGAGGGCGACGAGGGCTTGTCGAGCGGTAGTGCGACCAGTGTGGCGAGTATGCTCATGACGTCGAGTGCGAGGATAGAGACGACGGCGAGTCCAGTCCCCATCTAGAGGGATACACTATTGGCAAGGATCCGTTGGCCATCGAATGACCGTGTAACCATTAAAGATGACCATTTCCGCATCATAGCATCATACAATTTACATTACACATATTATATATCGTGGCCATCGTCGTCCTAGGAAAAAGAGAACACATCGAGCGAAACAAAACAAGGGGAAAAGACGGTAGACACAGCAAAGCACTAGACGACCCTCACGCCTCCGCCGCCGTTGATCCCTCGGCGACTTCATCCTGCTTGATCCTTCGAGCTTGAGCAAAGAACAATTGCACTTCTTGATCACACACGTTTTTAAATCCGTACAGGTTGCCTAGTCGTATCAATGCCGTCAGCATACGAGACCGATGGCAGGGACAAACAAGGGGGACTTGCCTCGGGGAATGAAAAATTGTCCGCCTTCAGACATGAAAAACTCGTGGCGGTGGAGAGTGACCTTTACACATCCTCTCATAACATGAAATACCTGTCGTTTACATCGCGTCAGCCACGGGAAAAAGCCCCAACCAAAAGACACAGCGAATTGCACACTCACATAAGCATTATCCCTTGAATTCTTACTCGCCTTTTCCCCCTTGACTTGTATATTCAAGACACCAGCCGCGAAAAACTCATCTTCACCAAAGATTTTCTGGTACGAAAATGTGGCGTTGGGGATGTCCTTGGTCCGAACTTGATCTTGGGTGCATGCAATCCGACGAAGGATTTCGGTCGGGCCGCTACCATCTGCTGCAGAGGACGTGGAGCCAAAGTCGACGACAATGGCACTAGCTTCTGTCGCAGCGTCCCAGCCACGAACGTCTTGCACGTCGGGTTCTTGGTCACTGTCGACCACATGATTGCCCCTCTTGCGCCGTTTGTTTTTCGGTCCCGGTGAAGCCGAATCGTCGGCTCGAGAGCGATGGGCAGCGGGGCGTCGGTGGTGGGCCGGTCGACGTTTAGCTGCCAGTGGCTCAACCTCGGGGACAGATTTCGTCACCCATCCTGTCAATTCGGGGACGACATTGACGGGATCCTTGGACGCTTGGATCGTATTCCTCGACAGCAATGGTTTTTCCCCCATCCAGTACCGTAGCGGCGCATGGCGCTCGGCGGCGGATCGCAATCGACCTCGATGTGCTCTCTCGGGAATCTCAACGATTTGTTCGGTCGGTGCGCGTGAGGTTGCTCGGCGGCGGGGGCGTGGGGTCGATGAATCAGAGTCTGATTCCGGACGCACAGTCTTTTTGGCTTGTTTGGGTGGTGGGCGTGATTTTGTGGCCTTTTTGCGCTTGACGGGCTCAGGTTCAGGTTCGGGTTCCGAGGCGTCTTGCTCTGGCGAGGCATTATGGTTGTCAATATCGAGAGGAGGACTGTCATATCCAGCGTCTTCGTTGAAATCTTGCTCAATGGCTTGATCATCGAAATCTTGCTCGACATTTTCCTGCTCTGCTTCAAGGTTGTCCACAGACTCCTCCAGCGGCGAGCGCCTCGATGATTCAGCTTCTAGCACTGCCGCACGTCGACTCTTGGCCATGGATTTTCTCAATTGTGGACTCGGTCTTGCCGTTTGTCGTACACTAGACTTTGCGGTCGCCTTGGCTACACGTACAGATGGAGATTCAGTCAAGGCTTCCTCAACGTCATCTTCCGGGCTGTCGTCTGCTGCAAAGTCTCCGTTGAGTGTGTCGAGTTGACCATCGGGGGATCTGGCTGACCGTGTCGAGAGTTGACTAAGGATGGGCCGAGAGCGTGGGGACAAAGGAGATGCTGAAGGACGTGGGCGGTGAGGACGGCGATTGGTTCGTGAAACCGTCGGGGTTTCTGTAATCGTTGAAATGTCCATATCTTCCATGCTTTCCCCCAACCCTTGCCCATCGACGCCATCATCCTCTTGTTCGTCATCATCATCATCACCTTCACCCCCACCATTCATGTCTTGTCGACTCGCCAGTGCTGCGAGACTCTTGCGTCCGGATCGAACACTCTTTGCTGTTCGTCGACTGGTGACTGAGGGAGAGTCGTGGGCGATGCTGCGACTGCTCATCGCGACCGTCCGTCGACTGCTCTCGGCCATGGTTGTCCCTCCTACTGCCGTCGTGGCTGTCCGGGTGGAAAGCAAATAATCATCTGAATCGACATGAGTACTGTTGGGAGACGACCCTCCGATAAACATTTCGGGATCCTCGAATCCGTGGGCGTCTCGACGGACATGACGAGGCATGGGTTTCCCCGTCCGACTGTTTGTGTCATGAGGTGAGTGAGTGTGTGTCGTAAATCGTCCACAAATTCTTGACTCACGTTCCGACATTCTCGGGTTCTGCATTGAACCCTATGTAACGCTGTCTCGACGTCATCCTAGCTGTGACCGTAGATGTAGCTGAAGTCGATGTAGCAGTGGTAGTAGAAGTAATGTACGTATAAATCTCGTCGAGAATTGTTTACATTCGAGCGAGAGGCTGGTGACGCGCACTAATAGCACTTTGCGACGACACTTTATGACCCCTATTTACAACGAGAGAAAACGATGCTCGAGAGCCATGGCCAACTCGAGGTTCACCTATGTTCGCCAGTTTGAACTCCCAGACGCAGCACTTCCCAATACATGGCTTGTCGTGAGGATAGACGGAAAAGGTTTTCACCGGTAGGTCCAAGCCTCTCTTTCGTCTCATGTGGGTGAAGGAGCAAATATTAACAAAGCAAATGACTGAAACCAGTTTCTCGGAATCCCACCACTTTGAAAAACCCAATGACACCCGTGCGCTCGACTTGATGGACACGGCAGCCCGTCATGTCATGTCTCAAGTCCCCGATATCATTCTTGGGTTTGGTGAATCCGACGAATACAGTTTCTTGATCCACAAATCTTCGACGCTGTATAACCGTCGTCAAGCCAAAATCGTCACCCTCGTCGTGTCCATGTTCACGTCGGCCTATGTCTACCACTGGCGGGACCTGTTTGGACCCAAGGTCGAGTTGCAGTACCCGCCGGTTTTTGATGGACGGGTCGTGCTTTACCCTGGGACGCAAGAAGTGGTGGATTATTTCAAGTGGAGAGGTGTTGACAGTGAGTCGTATTTTGGTTTTCAAACGATGCATGGTTCTCGGGGCCAACATGTTCTTTCTCAGCCCATATCAACAACCTCTACAATACGACGTTTTGGGCGCTCGTTCAACAAGGTGGTCAAACCACGACGCAAGCTCACAAGACCTTGGCTGTACGTCGTTTGTGAATTCCAACCGTCATCTCAATATCGCGCGCTCAAAATGATTCGTTCTTGTGAAATGCCAGGGCACACTATCCAAACAGAAGAACGAAATCTTGTTTAGCGAATTTGGCATCAATTACTCGAGCTTGTCGGCTCAGTTCCGCCGAGGGTCGACACTGATTCGTGAGCTGGTACCGAGTGAGCCTGATGCATCTGCAGAAGCATCGGCAGCCGCACCACCAACACCACCGCCAATGACAAGTTCTGCAACCAAGCAAAAACGCACCAAGGCGTCCCAACGTACGGCCACTCAAATCACGCTCTATCACGATGACATTGTAAAAGATGACTTTTGGACAAGTCGGCCGTGGTTATTAGCCTAGTCCTGCGAGTCGATCCGTGTCACTTGTGTCATTGCCATCATCATAGCCGTCCCCTCCATACTAGATTTAGAATAATACATACTTTGACACACGCACACATATACGGACTAGGAGATAAAAAGGCGACCGCAAGTGACTCTCATAGCACATGCACGTCGAGTCGCTTAGAGAGGAGAAGGGGGAGAAGAACAAAGAGAATCAACAAAAATAAGATAGAGAAAAGAAAGGTATCGTCATCACATCGTCGCATCGTCATGAGGGTCATCAGTTGCCACTCCTTGCCCCAGAGCTACCACCTAGGAACAACATTTGCTCTGTTGCTTGGCACCACCGTCATCTGCAGACTTTGCGATATCGATCCCTCGGCCTTCGACGGGTTGAATCACATCTTCCGAGTTGTCCAAGTTCTTTTTCGCGACAATGTGGTAAATGTCTGACCATGCCGTTTTGTTGTCAGTTTTGAGGCGATTGATGAATGATTGATGCCTCGAGACTCACCGGAAAGAATGTTTTGGAATGCAGATTCGACGTTGGATGCGTCCAATGCCGATGTCTCGATAAACAAGAGATTGTTGTCGGCTGGGTTTGACCGGGTCATCACATTAGCCTTTGTCATCAAAGGGAGTAGATGAAAAACAAAAGACACCCACTGGCAAACGACTTGGCTTCATCGGTTGGGACAGCGCGTAAGTGCTTCAAATCGGACTTGTTCCCCACGAGCATAATCACAATGTTGGCATCGGCATGATCTCGGAGTTCCTTGAGCCACCGGTTCACGTTTTGGTACGTCGGGTGTTTGGCGATATCGTATACGAGTAGTGCACCCACAGCGCCTCGGTAGTAGCTGTTGATGGTGATTGGGCTGTCAGTCAACCATAGATTTAGTGGATCCAGTGGTCCAAAAAAAGGCTTACGCAGAGGTAATGGCTCGGTATCGCTCTTGACCAGCTGTACCACAAGAAACATGTGAGCCACGGCTTCATCTCTTTCACACGCGGGATTCTCCACCCACCGGTATCCCAAATCTGTGCCTTGACAGTCTTGCCATCGACCTGGACTGATCTCGTCGCGAACTCTACTCCAATCGTCGACTTGGAATCGAGGTTGAATTCGTTTCTCGTGAATCGGGACAAAACTAGTGTGTGCAAGTGTCAGTGGTGTTGGTGATAAATGGTGTAACGTGCACAATCTCAAACATACGGTTGCTGGAGAAACATGTTCCAACGTCAGTTATAGCCGTGTGGTTTCATTCACCCACGGATAGATGGACTCACGATTTTCCGACGCCCGAATCTCCAATGAGTACCACCTGGATTCATCGCAAGAGCACATCGCCGTGACACGCCCGTCAGCCTCTTGTACGGCAGCTGATTATGGCCACACGCATTGTGATTGAGAGCTCTCACCTTGAACAAGTAATCGTAGTTTGATCCTTCAGTCATGTTGCCAATATAGGTATTGAGTGTCTGCCTGTTTATGTGATAAAGAACCAGTGCTAGAGAGAGAGAATGGTATTCTCGACGACTTGGTCCACCCAGTCTGTCTGTCTGTCTGTCTGTCTCTCGCGCACTAGCCACTGGCCTACTAGCAGCTAGCTAGCAGCAGCTGCCATCCATTGCTTGGGTTTCCCTACAGTCTCAGCTCAGCCAGAGCCACCTTAAGTCTCGGTCAGACGCGTCAGATCGATCTCGTGCGCGCGTAATGACGGCGATCAGCGACGCGTCGTAGGCAGCCTGGAATGACAAGAATACTGGCAAAAGATAGGGGTAATCGTCAAGGAGATAGGGGTAAGCCACCAGAGAGGAGACTGTGGGAGAGAGACATTCATTGCCTGCGTACACCATGGTTTCCGGGGAGAAGCTGGATTTTCCAGGGCCCATTGCTCCCAAGGGTGCATCGGCAGATACGGTACGGGCGAATCTCAAGGTAAAAAGTCGATCGAGTAGTCAAGGCAGCAATGGGAACATGAACTGACTGGATACATACCCTGCACCTTACAGGAACTGCATGAAAAGTTGAAAGCTTTGGAACAGGAACGGACGAATACCAAGTCTCTCAGTGCCGTTCGCAAGCAGCTTCTCGATAAACCTATTTTCCTGCACAAAGAGTGGGTTCATGTCTTTTGTGGTCGCATATAGATGCTCTCGATCTCTGACTTTTGATCTTGGGGACGTTGCAGCAAGGGAATCAAGGCATATTGTGCATGCTGTCTGGCCGACATGCTCCGCTTGTATGCTCCAGACCCTCCTTATAATGAAGACCAACTCAAGGTGTGCACAAGTTGACGATGCTTGAAACGACAAGACTCTTTATCTGACTAGCGTCAACTTTCCAGGACATTTTCACCTTTATGCTCACTCAGGTCACTCACCACCTCAAAGCCTCTCCATCGACTGCGCCTCACCGTTCCAAATCTTCCACAGCCAACACTACAACAACAACGCGGATTGCCGAAATACCCTACTATGCAGAATACTATTATCTCCTCGACAGCCTGGCCACCATCCGATCCATCTGCCTCGTCACTGATTTACCGGGAGGCTCCGAGTTGACTTCTGAATGGATCATTGGCCTCTTTTCAATCGTACGGCCCGACATGAACAAACATTTTCTACGCATTCTGCAGGAAATCATGACATCATTGTTGGATGAAATTGCAGTGCTGCCAGACGGATTGTTGGAGGATGTGTTGCTTAATCAATTGGTGACATTTAAAGATGCAAGTCGCACAGCTTTGGCAAAGGATGATATTTTGACCATGAATGCTGACGTTGGGTCCAACCTTTTCAGAAACCCGAACATCCCATTTTTATCCTCACGGTCGGAGTCATGCGAAACTGTGCTTCCAAAATCCAAAGAAACCTGCAAGCCTACGTTGCTGAGGCACACGACAGACATGGCAAGAACCCGACCGAAGCCGACCTCAAGGAACTTGGTAAAGTTCATGACATGTTGATCCTCCTCTTCTCCCACGCCCCCGAAGTTCTTCTCACCGTCGTCCCCCAACTCGGCCAAGCTCTCCAAGGGGACGACGCCCAGCTCCGCGTCTTGACAACCAAGACGCTGGGTCATATATTTGGATCCCCAAGTCTGCTCGTAGGAGGGCAACAGACGGTGGCCGATACGTATCACGGGACTTGGCAAGTTTGGATGGGCAGACGTGCAGACAAGTCGGCCCTCGTGCGTGTTGCCTGGATCGAGGCGGCAGCACATGTACTTTCCAACCATCCCGAGATGAGACAGGCTGTTGAAGGTGCGTCACGGTGCCTGCATACATCGTTGTGATATCAATCTGACTCATCCCTCGTGATTTCACAGCCGGCCTCGTGGAGAAACTCATGGATATTGAAGATCGAGTTAGAGTGGCAGCGTGCAAGACGTTTGGCTCGCTCGAATATGAGGTCGTCACGCATCACGTTGGTGTCTCGAGTCTCAAGGTCATTGGCGATCGACTCAGGGACAAAAAGGTGGGGTTGGTTGCACTTGTCTTTCCAAACGGCACATGCTAATCCGGAAAATTCGACAGTCGGTGGTGAGCGAACAAGCCATGACAACGCTGGGAAAACTATATACGGCTGCGTTCAGTGAAATGCAAGTCTTTTTTGGATAAATCACCATGTTGCGCGCAGCACGGCTCACCTGATACTTGTGTTCACAGTGCGGATGGGGAAGCTCAACCGACCAAGCAATTTGGGTGGATCCCTCAGAGCATCTACCGCTCTCTCCTCGAGATCACGACTCCGGCTCACCGGCAATTAACAGAAACCATCACTCACGACTACATCCTCCCTGCACCCTCTTCCCGGAACGACACCACAGAATCTCAATGGGTCGAACGTCTCCTCGTCGTCACCGGGTCCCTCGATGAAGCATCGTTTAAGAGTTTAATGACGTTGAGCAACCTCCCCGATCCGGCTTTACAACCTTGGAACGTCTTTATCAAGGCATGTGAAGCTCACAATGGGGGTGTCATTGACAAGGATGAAGCCGGTGTCAAGGCCCGTCTGAGTCAAATCGTGACTTTCCTGGCAAGTCGGTATGCCGAGCCCTTCAAAGCTGAAAAAGACCTGAAGTCGTTTGCCGAGCTCAATGATAAACGGGTCTACAAGTTGTTTAATACCATGATGAACATGTCGACGGATATCGAGGGGGTCGTCAAGGCGCAGGTGGGTCAATAGTGGTATTGGGACCTGCTCATGGTGTGTCTGACTCGTATTACCTCGACAGAATGAGATCACCAAGCGACTAGACGGGTCCTTGTCCAACATTGTCCCCACGATTCAGACTGCGTTCAAACGTGCAAGTTTCTGGATCATCAACCGATGTTCCATCTCCCACTTGATCAAACATGTGACAAAACCAACCACAACGACAGCGGGTACCTCAACAACCCTCGCTGATGGCATGACCGATCAAGCGCGTCGTTTACTTCTGTTTGTCAGTCGGAATCGGCCAGACATGCTCGTATCGCATGTGGCCGAGTTGCAAGCGATCTTGATCGACAAGAAGAAGACGGCGCCTGTTCAGCTGGCGCTTCAATGTTTGGCACAGGCAGGTGCAGCTTTACCCAAGGGGATAACAATGGAGAGGTGAGCCTCTAGTGCTTCTCTCGTCATTTTCGCGAGTCAACTAACGGCATGTACTCCTCCAGTCGACTAGTGGACCTTCTAGTGAACATGTGTCGTCGGGGCACACCCGAGGAAGGGAAATACGCTGCCCGACTGATTGCCTCGTCTCAAAATCCAGTGTACATGCAAAAGGTGGTTGATCAAGTATTCGAAACGCTTGATCTCGGGAGGCCGCACGACTCGTTGTTGGCTGTGCTTGCGGCTGGGCGGGAGATGATGAAGCGAAATGTCGAGCCCGTGCGCTCTGTCGCCGAAGACATGGTAGAGCAGGTCAAGCGTAAAGTGCTCAACGTAGTATCTGAAGCACAAGATGGCCAATCGTCAGATGAATCGTGGAAATCTTGGCAAGATCTGGACGAGTTTAGCCAGGCCAAGATCCTCGCACTCAAGCTGTGCATTTCGTACTGTTTGATGGGACTTCCTGCCAAGGTGAATACTAATTCAAACGTCGAGGACATTGTCAAGGGGCTATACTATATCGTGGCCAATGCCGGACAAGTTGATGAGACGACCCAGGAGGTGTAAGTCTTCTTGATCATGTTCACTTGAAGTCGGTGGTATCAAGACTCATTCCCTGTTTTGGCTTTTGCGTAGGGGAGCGGTTGCGGGTCACTTGAGGTTGACAGCGGCCAATGGGTTGACCAAGATGGCCATGTATCAAGAGTTTGACAAGATGATTTCAAACAGCTGTTTCGAGGAGATTGGATTCCAGATTCAGGTGAGTGGGGTTCAGCTCCCGCTTGTCAATGACGCGATGCTAATGGAAACCACCATAGGATGCCTACTTTCCGGTTCGACAAGGTTTCCTGCTCAAGCTCCACAAGTATCTTTTGCGACGACGGCATAGCCCACGATGGTACATTTTACCGTTTCTGGTGGCCCATGATGTCGAGCAGGAGATCAAGGATTTGGTGAGTATCGAAACTATTTTTCACGGGCGTCTTGATTGTGCATGTGTGTTGACGTTGGGTGTCTTGTACAGGGTGTCAAGATTGTACGGGATGTTTTGGCTCGAATCAATGATAGTAGGTCTGGCTCGGGTGAGTGTTGTATGAAAGAAGAGTGGCTGAGAGTGGGTTGTCTCTGTCACAGAGGACCGGATTCAATTGGTGGAGAAACCGTTTGTGCGGCTGCTATCCCTCCTGACGCACCATCCTGATTTTGAGACGACCGAAACGGAGGACTTGTTGGCAATGAGCCAGTGAGTACACAACATTTGAAAAGGTCATTGTCTCAAATATGCTGACGTCTCATCAACGCACCACCAGATATATCAACTTGTATGTGGACGAAGTTGCGACCAAACGCAACTTCAGTTTTCTCTATCACTTGGCCAACCGGATCAAGACGGTGCAAGATATCGAGTCGAGCGGTGGTGTGAGTGCTTTCCTGCTGGTTTCGTGTATGCTTGTCTTGCTTACCTGGCCGTTCGTCCCTCGCAGCGCCTGTACATGCTTTCTGAGATGGCGCAATTGCTTTTGCAGCAAAAGGCACATGCTCAGCAGATTAGCATCGATGAATATAATGGGAAACAAAACATGCCATCAGATATATTTACCAAGCTTCCTAGTGAGGAAGTGGGCAAAAAGGTGAGCAGACATTTCGAGGGCAGCAAAACGGTGAAACTCAATCTGATGGATCATGGGGGTATAGATTTCAAGACGTCAGTTTTTACCTGATGGATTCGCTCAGCAGCTAAGCGCAGTGACCCACAAAAGGGCGACGAGAATCGTCTCTGGCGAGGTAAGCCGACCGTACGCATCTCAAGTCTATATAATATTGAATTTGTTTCTCATGTTGTGCATGAACAGAAACCTGTCAAGGTCTCGAGACCAGTACCACCTCGCAAACGATCACCTGGGCCGAGACCGGTACCGAGGCGGAAAAAGCAGAAACGAGATGATGATTCTCAGGATACGGCGGGGGAAGAGACGCCGGATACGGAAGACTACGAGGACGTGGACGAGGATGGAACTGTCATGGTCAAGAGTCGGGCCATCAAGGAGCGCAAGGTGGGTTCACAATTGACGCCGAGGTGTGGTGATGATGATGCGTTGAGGTTGCATCGTTGACCATTGGCTATCTGTCTCTCGTGTCACACAGGGCACCAAATCACGAGGCAAGCCCCAGGTCGAGGTGTATGATCAAGAGACAGATGATGGGTCGTCTGAGTGATCTGAGTAACACAATTTGTTGAACCACCATTTTTGTTCGTACACGTCATGGGCGTGCGTGACCTAGGCACAAATAATACTCTTCTTTATAACATGTATACGTTGTAAATTATCATATGCCGTCCCTGTGGTCTGCTGGTCTGTTGATCTGGTTGTCTGTATGCATGCCTTTGCTACTTGGCTGCCGCTGTTCCTTGGCTGGCGCGCGCTTCCTGACGTCGAAGGATGAATATCAGTTGAGGGGAATGACTCTCGATCTCACTTTGCACCGGATTGCAACTCTCTGATAACCTGCTCATGCTCCAGAACGTGTTCAGAACGAGGGCATCAGTTTCAAACAACCACCTCCAGTTCATCCGATCCATCTATTCGTCCCACAGCTGCGCCATGTCAAAGTCTACTACGTTTGTCGAAAAAGTCCTCGCTCTCCGACCGGATTTCGCTGGGGCCAACGAAAAGGAAAAGAATGCCGTATCGTCGTTGCGAAACGATGCTGCCAACTTGGCTCAGGATGTCAAGGTAAGTTATCCTTTTTGAGGCTTGGTACTTGTGAACTCCGGCTTGGCTGCTTTCTCGATGAGACAGTCAGGAGACACATGATTTTGATGATTCGAGTGTTGACGCATGACGATTTCATTGTGTTTATCCTAGGCATTGAATGACAAGCTCGTTCCCTTGACTTTTCTGCACTCGTTGAACCCTACGATTGCCGACGTTGCTTTATACACTGAGCTGCATGACCAAGTGGTAAGCCCTCGAGATCTCATGTTTCTCGTCTACTTGACCCGGTAGGCGGACAAGGAACTGACCCCACCCTCCCCGTTATCTGAAATAGTCTAAAATGGACAGCGCAGGCTACTACGCCGTCCCTGCCGTGACACGATACTTTAACCACATTCAACATCTCAAGCCTGTGAACGAAGCTCGAACTTTGCTCCGGGACACACCGTTCCTCTTGGTCGAGTTTGATTTGGACAATATGCCTCCGCTCGAACGCAAGGTCGAGGTCAAGGAAAAGAAGGCGAAAAAGGATGGTAAAGGTGGAAAGGAAGAGGCTGGCGGAAAGAAGGCTCAGAAAAAGGAAAAGGAGGGTGCTGCTGATGCTGCCAAGACAGATGCTGCTTCTGCTTCTGCTCCTGCTCCTGCCGAGGCTGCCCCTGAAGCCTCGACACCTGGTCAGGAAGGTCAGCAGCAGCCCAAGGGTGAAAAGAAGCAAAAGAAGGAGAAAAAGGAAAAGGGCAGCGGTGACGGTGGAAACGCTAAAAAGGCCAAGAATGCCGCACCTGAGCCTGTCGTACCTGTACCGAGCATGATTGATCTCCGAGTCGGCAAGGTTCTGGAAGGTAAGTGGAGTAGAGTCAATGCCAAAAAGTGAGGATTGCAATAGCTGATTGGCTGTTATGAATGGGGAAACAACAGTCAGCCGTCACCCTGATGCTGACAGTCTTTACGTTGAGGTGAGTTGGTTTTTGCGTCTGCGTGTTACAAAAGGAAAACCTCCACTGACAAGGCAAAACCACGTGTAGAAAATCGATGTCGGCGAGGAAACTGGACCTCGTACCGTTTGTTCTGGTTTGGTCAATTACATGAAGGAGGAAGAGATCCTGGGCAAATCATTGGTCATTGTGGTGAGTGCCCACCCATTCATGCGAAAGAGGGGTGGATTTATTCAAAGTATGAGTCATCACTATACAGTGCAACTTGAAGCCTGTGACTATGCGAGGTGTCAAGTCTTTTGCCATGTTGCTCTGCGTAAGTTTCTTACCCTCATCCTACGGCCGATTTGTGAGTTCATCACTCACGCAAACCAAATGATAGGCCTCTTCCGCCGAGGGCAAGGACGCTGGGTTGGAGTTTGTCCAGCCTCCCGAGGGCAGCCAGCCTGGTGAGAGGATCTACTTTGAGGGAGACCGATTTGAAAGTGAGTTGTGGCTCAAGTGATCGCCCGTGTCGCTTCGGACCGCTGATTAGTAAAATGATTGATACAGACGCAACCCCTGAAGCTCAGCTCAACCCCAAGAAAAAGGTGTGGGAGGCTATTCAACCTGTAAGAGCATTCATCCCATTTCAGAGTCCATGTGGTCCGCGTACTCAAGTTGGTATATCGCCTGGCAGAACTTTACGACATTGGACACATTTGAGGCGTGCTGGAAGGACCCCGAGACGCAGAGCGTGCACAAGATCCGAACCAAGGACGGAGTATGCAAGGTCACCTCGTTTGTGGGTGCCAGCTTGTCCTAGAGATTATGTGTAGACATGTGGCATAGCATTTGGGTGCGCTGTGATGTGCGATGTCCTTTAGCTCGTAGTACTCGTATCAGCATAAAATCCATCTAAAGCCGACGTTCCCTGATTTAGTTGATTCACTCATGGATTTAGACGCGCGGGTTCCCCGTAACAGCAGCTAGCGGCATTCCCGGAACCCGATTAGTCGTGAATTGTAGTAGTATTGCTGTCAATTCTAGTCATTGCCTTGGCACAAGTCTATTTTGCCAGTCCATCAACACTTGTCAATATGCCAGCAAGTCAGCTCCAGGGCTTGCTCTCCGAATTGACCAGGGAGTTCAGCGCCGAACAGCCGACCGACGTGCTCCAGTACTGCTCCGACTGGTTTCACAACAAGTTGCGTGCCGAGGTAAGAGTCTTGCTTGAACATGAATAAACGAAAGCCACAGTAGTTTGGGGCAAAGAGCTGACACGAGGAGGGTTTGGTTTCTTGGTGTTTGGCAGCGTGTCGCCCATGGAGGAAACACGTCGATCCCTACCTCGACATCATCTCGAGCTCAACCTCCTACACTGGCCCGCAAGTTTCCCAATTTCCCCACCATGAGCTTGCCTCCTCAAGCCCCAGCCAATCTATTCGCTACCCAGGTCACTCAACCTTCACCGTTCTCCGAGCATGGCCCGAGCGAATCACCGTTTGGTGCGGCTTCCTTGTCGCATAGGCGAGCTACGATGGCGACGGTGGGCGCTTCGACAGGATTCCCCGGTGCTGGTCATCACGCTTCGACAACGAGTCCGAATCTGCACTCGAACCCAACGTTTGGGGGATACAGCATGGGTGGTGGTGGTGGTGCGGCTGGCGGCCCTACAGGGACTCAACTCGGTCAAGTGTCCGAGGAGGTCGATGAGAATGCCCCTACCGCTGCCGCTCCTTTTGGCCAGTTCAGTTTTAATGATACATCGAAGTCAAACCAACCCGGCGTACCATCTGATCCTTCACCGTTCCAGAATCCCGGTGCAAGCAACACTGCCGCCAGTTTCCCTCCCCAAGCTGGGTCTGCAGGTGTCGCCCATGCGACTGTAGATGAGCTGCGCCCCCCTTCATATGCTCTAGGCAGGAGGACCTCAGTATCCGCTGAGTCACTCAGCCCGAGTCACGGTACTGGTATCAACGTACCATCGCCCATGGACGGCATCGCTGAAGCCAACACGGCCGCTGGTACATCGTCTGCTACTACCGCGGCGGCTGCTGCTGCTGCCCAACAACCCCCTAAAACCGCATCACAGCTTCAACGAATCAAGGAGGCCATTGGAGCCAACTTCTTGTTCCGTAACCTCGACGAAGAACAAGAGCGAGACGTCTTGGCTGCCATGCGAGAAGTCAAGGTAGGACCCGGTGAAGTGGTGATTGAACAAGGAGCCGCGGGCGACTACTTTTACGTCATCGAGTCGGGCAAATTTAACATTTTCAAAAAGACAGGCGAGAGTACTGGTCTTGCGGATGGAGAAAGCCAGGAAGAACAAAAGTGGGGTAGTAAGGTGCACACCGCTCTCCCCGGTGGCTCCTTTGGTGAACTGGCTCTCATGTACAAGTGAGTCGTCTCTCTCTCTCTCTCGATTCGTTCCCATGACTTGTCCCTGTTGACCGTGCCTTAATCGCACTTATCATCTAGTGCTCCCCGAGCAGCCACCGTTATTGCCGAGGGTGAAGCAACATTATGGGCTCTCGACCGAATTTCATTCCGAACCATTCTCCTCGACGTGAGTGGTGCATGTTTCACCGAGATTTCTTCATCCTACTGGCCACTGACCCTCTTTTCCTGACCCTCTGTCAATCAACACAACACCATCAGACTACATCACGTAAACGACGCATGTATGAAACCTTTCTCTCAAGCGTCCCCATCCTCGCCTCCCTCCAAGTCTACGAACGCGCCAAGATCGCCGACGCCCTTGAATCAAGGACCTATGAGCCCGGTGAACAAATCATCGCCGAGGGTGAAGCGGGTGAAGAGTTTTACCTCGTCGAGAACGGGAAAGCCATTGTTGAGAAATCGGGGATGGGCGTGATTGGTGAACTCAGCCGGGGCGATTACTTTGGAGGTGCGTATACTTTGGACGCGCGCGTGTGTGTCAACGACTTACTGACTGTTTTGATTCCCTCGTGACATTGTGACTTTGACCCTCTCAGAACTCGCCCTCTTGAACCGCGCTCCTCGAGCGGCCACGGTCCGTGCAGCCGAGACGGGCGAGCAGCAAGACGAACCCAAGCTCCGAATCGCTGCGCTGGGTGAACAAGCATTCACTCGACTTTTGGGCCCTGTGAGGGAAATCATGGCGCGAAAGGCTGGGGAAATGTATGGTCTTGGTGGTCAGTAAGAAGAGAGAGCGAGAGAGAGGACGCCTGACCAAGGGAGCAAGGGCAATGTTGCGTCTGTGTGATTCCGTTTTGGTCTGTTTATACTTGTTTATGTGAAAAAATGTCTATCGTGTGCCTGAATATGGTGGTGTATATACATTTAGTGTTTGGATTTCATCCATGGGTTCATGTCGATTTACAATGCACTTTGGGGTTAGGGGTCAGAGTCAACACAATGAGCAAGACATTTGATCTAGACGCGGTCACCCGGGACCGGCAATGGTATGTATATACAATGCATGACCTATATGATTTCCTGTCCCATGCTATTGTCTACAGCTCAGGTAGGCACTGTATGCAGCATCAAATCGCCCTACTGATCCTCTCACATTTACAACTTACATCACGCTCACAATCATTGTCCATGCACCTTTCCACATTCACAACCACGCACCCAATGATATTGAATGACATCATATCCGGCCATGGGGCATTCGCGACCTTCCCTGAGGTGGATAAGTTTGTTGCTGTTGAGGATAAGCTTGCTGCTGAGGAGGCGGGCGTTGCATTTGTTGATACCGGGGATCATAGGATGCCTGCTGCTGAGGCTGATGTTGGTGAGACGGGTACGCTGCTGCAGGCTGCTGCCCTCTAGGCGGCTCAGCTGACCGCGACCGCGTCTGAGCATAACCTTGGGAAGGCTGGGGTATTGCTGAGCGAGGGGGGAGGGAAGAGGACACGGCTGGGCTGGAGTGAGGGCCAGCGTGACCTGGACGTTGAGACGCAGCTTGACGGGTGTTTGCGGGTGGAACTGCAGGGGAGGAACGTCCGTTGGGTATCGATGCTGGGGTTGATGCGGGACCGGCACCACCAGCCTTGCGTTCAGCAGCTTTCAGAATCTCATCACTGTACGATGGTCAGCTCACATCGTGGCGTTTTGGGTTTATAAGAAAAACAACTCACTCCAAGAGATTCAGACAGGCGCACGCAATGACCCATTCCACACAGTCTTCATTCCCCTCGCCCAACGTTTGCCAGACCTTCTTCTCGTCCTCTGATCGACCTGTGACTGTGATGCGGGTACCTCCACCCTTTTCTGGTGCATTCTTGGAAATTTTTCCAAACTGATGAGATGGACGGAGTCAATCCAAGGTGACTGGTCATCACAAGAACTCCCCGATGAGACGTACCTCTACACGGCGTGGAGGAATCTGATGTCCCGCGTACGCAAAGTAAAACATTGTCCAGAAATCGGCATTAGGGTTGGGTTTTGAGATTTGGTACAGTGGCGTATCGTCGCTATTGACAATCTTGTATATTGGGCTTCTAACGCCAGCATTTTCGATGGTCCATCGCAACTCTCTAGATGCTTCGCACTTTACGACGTTGGCGCGGTGCGAACTGGATCGAGATGTGTGTGAGCTAGTGGAAGCTGCGGCACCGGAATTGTTTCGAGGTGGTGGGAACAATTTGGCGACGCAGAGATCACCTTCCGGAGAGGGTGTCAAAAGGTAGTTGACCGTGTTCTGAGGGTGTTGACTGGATGTCAGCACAGCATTTGATCAAGATGGGAATAGGCATTGGTCGCGGGACGTACATGATCCGTATGCCTGGATAAGGAGAAACAACCCAAGATTAGTGGGAACATTTCAAGGTGAGAAGGCAAGGCTAGAGTGCGTACAGGTAAGAGTATAAAATGTTTTGAGGTTGACCTGTGTTGATTCAATCAGCAAGCAAATGTCAACAATGAATTGCAATCAGGCTTGATGGCTCGGCTGTATGGCCGGCTACAGGACTCACCATGAGGGGTGATGATCAACGTCGGCAAATGGTTTGGCATGGGAGCATGGTGAGGTGAGGTGAATCTGTGGTGGATGAAAAACGATGGAGATATTTTTTTTTCTTGTGAGCGATGGACGACGTCGGTCATGTTTACAATACATACACCGAATAGATGGCTAAACGAGATAGGGTATAACATTAGTTTACGTCCTTGCAGCAACATCAAGAAAGGATCCATCTACTTACCGGCCATGACGACAGACCTTGGCCACTGGAGACAAGGTCAAGCTGTTTGGTGCGGTCTTTGATTCCAAGTCCAAGTAGATTTGACCCCTATTTCGTTGCTGCCCGGCCATGTGCAACGGTGTTGTTGTTGCCTTTGTCTGCCTCGCCGCCTTAACCCGGGGCGACGTGTACCGGGAATTCACATGACCCTGCGCGCGTGATCGATCGACTGAAGGCAGGGCGACGCGCAAATAAGCTGCCGCCCCTTTGGAATTTCGCCGCCGGAGCAACTCGCCTGAGTTCATCCATCAGTACATACTACATAGAGCGAGGCAGAGAGGCGATAGTGATCGATGGTCATTTTTTGGGCCTATTGACCATTCACAGGCCAGTTGCGACTCGCTTTTTTCTGTGCTTTTGCATTTGTCGTTTGTGACAGATGGTCGTTGCTCCATCATGGCGTTCTTCCCGCCCTGCCATCGGGCGAAACCTAGTCAATGTCATTGCCCCTCTCATGGCTCCCAGCACTCAACATCACGGCGATCCTGCATTACATCGCCAATTCTTCCCTCGGAATAGGACTTGCCATACGTCACCGACGTTGGCCCAATATACATCGGAATCAGGCTGGGCAGTGAGTCGAAGATGATTTTAAAAATCGAGCATACTGGACGCTAATTGCAATTTTTCGTTGTATCTCGGACAATTTTCTAGCCGCCAAATCCCCGACCAAAGAAGCAATTCGGTCTGGGAAGTAATCGACCTGTCTACATTCGAAACCCGCCTCCAACTAATCAGCCTCAGTCGGAGAATGAATTGGTGGCAACACCAAATCCCCAAGCAGACTTTTTTGCAAGGTCGGTCGTTGAACCGGCTCAACCCGATGCACCTATGCAACAGTACCTCGATGAAATCGCCTCGTCATGCGGCAAGGAGGACCTGGAGTTGATGAATCTGGACCAATGCTGGACACAATGGGACCACCTCGCATCGTGGGCTAGATATTTGCCTCTGGACAGTCACTTACTTACTGCAGTGGTCAAGCACATCCGGTTTGCCTGCCAACGGTGGACACTCGATTCGTCTTTGAGCAATATTCCATTACAACTCTTACTCGTGCTCGTAGACGCCAAGAAAGGGGAGCTCAACTCAAGCATTGAGGGCATGCGTCAGATCTTGCCTCGCATTCATGCTCACCTCCATTCAAAGGTTTTCAGCCGCGCCATGCTTCATTTTCTTCAAATACTTGACGAGCAAGAGGCATTGCGTGAGGGAGCAGTCGCTGTGCTGTCTGTCAACTACGACTGGTGTCGCCGTTTCATCGCCCAACCTAAACGGCAGCGGGCACTCAACGCAGTCGAACAACACATCAGCGATCTTTTGACGCAAGGAATTTTGCCCATCGAGCGACCTCCCATGTGGCTGGCCAATCATGCTAAAGAGTTGGAGCAGAATCTCGAGATGCCAGAGTCAGAACGAAAATCGGAGCTAGACAACCTCATCAAGGGGCTTCTGAGCATCTACGTGCACAATGACAGAGAGGGAGCTGTCATGAGTATCTCTCAAGTGGCCATCTCCGTAGGCTGCCGACTTTCTGCGGATTTTATATCCACCATATGGTCATTCCTGCTCGCCAACAGAAAGCTTCAAGACGCACTAAAATATTACAGACGGGCCGAGGAGAACGATCTCTTATCAGAGGAAAACGGCGGTCACGAGATCGGAGTCCGAGCTCGAATTATAAAATTGGCCCGAACAAGAGGAAACACAGACTTGGTACAGTCTACCTTTGAAGATATGGTGGAAAGTCACCAGGACCCCAGAGTGACGACCAAAGCCAATGTTTTGTACACTCTCGCGGAGGCCGGATGGATCAAAGAGACGACGGATACTATCGACCGGTTTTTCCCTCAAGTTTTGACCAATATCTATGAAGGGACATATCCAAATGACCCATTTACGGCCTTGCCAGCCGAAGAAGATCCGTATTATATCGTTTTCACTGCGATGATTCAGGTCTTGACTCTGGCCAACCAAAAGGTACAAGCGGAAAACTGGTGGAACATGTTCCAAAAGTATCATCGACCACCTCAAAAGCACCATTTCGACAATATGATTTACCTCGAAGCTCAATTTGGAAATCTCGAAGTTTGTCAAGATCTCGTCGACCAAATGCTGGTACGCAACGTCTATCCTGACGGGAAAACACGGGTCTTTCTGCTCGCCTTGTTCATCGCAAACGATAAACACGCGATTATCCGCAAAATGATCAGTAGCGTGACTCCCAAACCATCAGGAAATCGGTCAGACCCAAGGCCATTGTTCAACACTGAGCTTTGCGTCAGATTGATTGAACATGCCTCCAAGATTGGCAACTACGATGCAGCTGCTCAAGTATATCAATCGCTTGACACAAAGACACGCGTGCATCCACGGGTCGGTGCCGCAGGACTCAGAACATTGGTCTTTCTGGGCACGCCATACGACGTCATCAAGTATCACTGGGATCGAATATTCCCCAATTGGGAAAAAATTGGAACACGCTATCTTGACGTCCTTATCCAGGCAGCTTGCTATTCGGATAAACTCCGTATTGCCCGAAGATTAGTTGAACTGATCTCCACGAGCAAGAATAAAGACGCCAATAGACCTCATGCCTGGTCACTACTGGCCAGTGCTCATCTGCGCAGAGGTGAGCTGGACAAAGCTCGAGAAGTGTTTCAAGAGATGAGCAAGCACGACGTTGCACTTGAAGCCTCCGATTACAGGCGCATTATAGAGATGTTGCTGTTGGACACCAAGCTCGCCGATGACTACATTTACGACTTTACCGATTCATTGATAAAGGATCGGCCTTGGACTCCTCACCAAGATGATCCAGGTGGGGATTTGGAAAGGCTCGTCATGCCCGTCGTCATCAATGCGGCCAAGCTTGGTGACATTGAACAACTGGAAAAATATGCAAGACTGCTGGCTGCCGAACCAAATGGGATTTCGATACACGTCTTGTCGGTCATGTTATCAGCATATCGTCACCCTGATATGCTTTCAAAAGCACGATCGGTGTGGAAGCAAATCGTTGCACTCGCAAGATCAACACGTCCCCTCAGTTCTTCGCCGAGCGATTTACTGTGCAAACCGCTCTCAATGTACATGGATGTTCTGAGCGTATCAGGACGCCATCACGAAGTTTTCCAACTGTGGAAATTCCTTGACAAGAACGGTTTCGGGTTCGATGAACAAAACTGGAACCATTTGGGTCTGGCGCTCACCAGAGCTGGTCGCCCATTGCAAGCTTTTGCACTTTGCGAAAAAGTTTTGTTCCCGCTGCAAAAGTCGATGCGCAACAGGCCGGATAGAACGATTCGACCCATCAGTGGGACGAGACGTTTTCGAATTCTTCCCGAACTCGAGAGTGAACCTGATCAATTGCTCGAAGGTGCTTTTCAGGAGGATCTGGCATCCGACGGGGCCATCCGTAGGCGGGAACTTTTTACCAAAGACAGACGGCTAGTCAAAAGGAAAAGAACGATTGATGACAGGTTGCCTCTCGATCAGAGGTTTGACGCGTTCGCAAAGGTGTTGGACACGGGCGCAGATCCCACGTTGACGATACCGTTTTTCATGAGTTCATGGAGGCCGAAAGATATCGGCTGGGGCCCCAATCGTCTGCTCCTGAAATACCTCTGCAAAGCCATGTTTCAAATGGAAAAAGGAATACAGCCCAGGCCGATATACCCCCAATCAGCACTGCAAGATGAAGAAGTCAGAAAGGAAGCAGAAAAAGCCACTCAAATCTCGGACCAAACTTATAACAGTCTCCCGTCCACGCTCGAGTACATACGGAAGGAATATCACATTACCAACCTGCGAGTGAGCGAATTCACAGAGGAAATCATAAAGGAAATGAAGAGTCTGCAAAAGAGGAAAAAACGTGCTTCGAGACGCACACGGTTCGACGCGGACCGAGAGTAATCCGTGTATGATATCGATTCAATTCGACAGTGATCCGGCTACGCACGGGGAATCGAGAGAGGATCATCCAAATCGACCGGGACGGGATAAGGAGCCGTCCAGGGCTAAACCCACGCATTACGACTTGCACAATGCTCATCACTCCTCTCTGCATATCGATTCGATATTTGTATACATACACTATGCATGATCCACATTCTGACAGCGTGACACCATCAAAACCGCTGTCATGAACAGTTGGTTGATAAACCTATTGGGTCTGACGGGTTTCATTTCGTACAGTCTGTGTGATTCAGATACAGGACAGAGCACGCTGGACCTTCATTCGAAGACAATGTCGGAAATGTCCTAGGGCTACATCTAAGCACATTTTGAACATTGTGAAACTGTGACTATATAGCTGCCCGAACTTGCCACTTGTTCGTGCTTGTAAAAACGAGACACTACCTATCAAGATCGCCCAGGATTGTTAGATTGAGTATTAGGTGGAATATAGCAGTTTTTGTGAAACTGGCTCTCACCTGAGTGACCAAACCCTCATGTCGGGGCTAGAGAACTCAATATTGAACCTACCCCAACATCCTTTGACCTACAGAATCTTCAGACCATCAGAATCATTCTGGTGAAATCAGATCGATTCTATCTCCACAATTGATCATGTTATTCACGATCTGCAAATTACGGAGGATACTCCTGCAGAAAACGGAGAACGAAGTTACTCGCGGAGAGCTGCAGATTACGGTTTTCGCGCGTAGTCTTTCACAATTTCCACAAAGTCAACAAATCGATTGATACCACTCAATTGCCGACCGACCATATCTGAGAAGTCTTGACCACCCCCAGCACTGAGGCAAGATCCTCAAGTTCATTCTCACTTTGACTTTGAGAAATGATCTTGCGACGACTGCCCAAACTCTTGCGCCCATTTCGGGTATTGGGGATCGAATCATCTGCCGACGATTCGGCGGCTGCCATCGTATCGTCTGATAGGCGAATATGGTCGAATGTGGTAGAGAAGCAACATCACATTCATGGTCAGTCTTTTTTGCAACCTGATTTTCAGGAGCTCTTGTTGAATCTCCAATTCTTTTCTAGTTCTCGATGGGGGTATACATCCCTTGAAGGCTCAATTAGCGCATACTACCGGAGTCGTAAGTTCTACCTGTGCTTCGGGAAGATGGCGTACCTTGACTCACACAAGTCTTTCACATCTAGCCAATAGCAATCCATCGTGCTCTAAAAGAAGCAGGCTTGACCATTCAGGATGTTGATGCTATAGCTTACACTAGAGGTCAGCTCGTCGAATCTCGAAGGGCCGAGCTTGAAGCTGATTTGATTGGCCGTTTTGAAAGGTCCGGGGATGTACGGATGTCTGTCGGTCGGGGTGCATGCGGCGAGAGCAATAGCAGTGGCAAATGACAAGCCCCTTGTTGGCATCAATCACATGGCAAGTTGCTCTGACTCACCACCTCGTTCGTGAAACCCTGGAGCTGATTGTACGCACCGAACTTAGCAAGCACATGCTCTTACGCCCCTATTGACAGAAGGCTCACAGCCAGAACCACCATTCCTCAATCTTCTTGTCTCCGGGGGACATACAATGATTGTTCTCACAACAAAAGGTGAAAAGGATTACCATCATGAGATCCTCGCCACTACAGTCGACGAATCTATAGGGGATGCGTACGATAGAACTGCCAGTATGCTGAGGATACCATGGCTCGAAGGTCAAGGCGCTGGTCCATCCCTGGAAGCTTACGCAAAACCAGATCCAGAAGCAGACAAGATTTATGCAACCTTGAAGCCATTCACATTGCCCATGCCCGGCGAAATGGCCTTTTCATACGCTGGTATCAAAACTCAAGTGCGGACAGCCTTGATCAAAATATGCGGAGGTTTGGACCAACCCGTTCCTGTGGATATCGCCCGCGCGCTTTCACGACGATTCCAGGAGGCTGCGATCACCACTGTGGTGAAAAAGCTGGAGCTGGCGCTGAAAAAGTTGGAAAATGGGGCCTTGACTCCAGATGGAACACCGCTGCATATCAAGACGTTGGTGGCGAGTGGCGGAGTCGCAAGTAACACATATTTGCGCCAACAGTGAGTTGTGGTGGTTGGTTGTTACTTTGTTATCCAGAGCTGTCCCTGATCATGTCGTTCTATTCGGTTATAGACTGCAAGAGATGCTAGATCGCAGAAAAAGGGGCCCCAATATACGCCTATGTTTCCCACCAGTGAGTAGTATATGCTGCTCTCGTTGAGAAGTATTGGAGCCACTGAACATTGGGAGTTTTTTTTCGCTCTCAAGGTTCCCTTGTGCACAGACAATGCTGCCATGATTGCTTGGGCTGGGGTGTTACGCTTGCAACAACGAGACGGGGTTTCAGATCCTCTCGATCAACCTATTCGCAGCAAGTGGCCCATAGACGAGATCGACTAAGGGCATCAAGGCTCCGAATCATCACCAAGACGCTGGGCATTACGCCACACACACACACACACACACACACACACACACACACACACACACACACATACAATGTAACGAGTCTGCATTAATGCTTGATGCTTACGAATGGGATTTAAGACGTACGACGTCAATGAAGAACAAAAAGAACTATCCCCCCTCAGACCATACTACTCTTCTCCCTGCTGTCTTGTGACGGTTTCCCTCTCAATGATTGAGACTCGTCCTCTCCGTTGGCAGGCTTGTCACTCTGATCGGTGGACACTAGTGTTTGAAGAACACTGAGAGCCTTTTTGATGCGGTTCACAATCGACGAAGTGCTCCCTTGGGTGGGATTTTTGGACTTTTCAGTCTTCTTTTCCCTCGAAAGAGGTACCAACTCAACTCTCATTCGCATCACCGCTTCGTCAAAAGCCTTTTCATCCGACGCCTTCTCCCTTCTGGCTTGTCTCCACAAGAGGTATACCCAAATAAGAAGAGCATAGGTGAAAGGTGTCATCAACCAGAGGAAAGCTTGTTTCCCATACTTGTTCATCAATCTGACGGGCAAAGGATACTTGTGTATCAGTTTATCCTTGAGGTCATGCCGCAAAGGCGACGCATCGGGAAATCTTTCTTCGATAAGCTGTTGCATTCGCGGTTTTTGCTTTTTACCGTCCCCGTTTCTTGTCGACTTGAATACGGCTTGATTGGCTCGCTTAATCTCGCGAAAGTCTCTTAGGTTTCTTCTGAAACGGAACCAGTAAACAATATGAACCGCAAACTGGGAGAGTCGGATGGAAAGGTATATCCATAGCACCAGGATGATTATGCATACCGCTGTCGTCAAAAAGACGGAATCAATCAACAAGACGATTGGATCCCAAGACTCGTCGATGCGATGGGTCATGTGGGGGGGGGGCGTTTGCTCACCAATCTGAATCACCGTTTGAAATGTCTTGAAAAGTTCTCGCAGATATTGCTTGAAGACTGGTTGAAGACGCAGAGGCACAAAGAGTTTGATCGTAAAGTGTCAGGCAGGCGGGTGTACGCCTGTCACACGAGCTATTCACACGGCGACTCACATTCAATTATTTGGTCCTGTGCGCCAGTGTTGAATTCAATCAGCGAGAATCTAACTTTCCATTTTGGTCATCTCCTCGGGTATCCATGTCTCACCTGAGCTAAATTCGCCAATTTTTGTGCCAGCTACGTGTGACATTGGCAAATGTGGCTCATCTGTCGTCAGTGTGTGTACTCGAGTACGCAAATGTCAGGGATAGCAAGGCACTCGACTCACCCCTTCGACCTCTTCAGCAGCCAACCTGACTCCCTTTTCAACTCCATCTTTGACGACGCCTGCGGCTTTTGTGACCTCTGGAACGACATCGTTGACTACTTTGGTCACCTCTGGAATCACTTTATCTGCAACGTTGGTCACTTCCGCGACGCCTTGGTCCACGCCTTCTTTAAAAGTGTCTCCTACTTGACCAAAGTCAATCGGTTGGGGGAGTGGGGACATGATGCGAACTAGTGCTTGGGTTCACAGTCCGAAGCAGGTGTATTGCGTGGTAAGTTTGAGCGCTTGTTCCGCTATGGTCAAGTCTGTGTGTGTTGTCAAGGAGCAGGAGGAATGGTGGGTAGGGAAAAGGGTGTCACACTAAAAGATTCAGTGCCTTGATACTTGATGGTGCTCTTCTCATTTTACATGACAAGTGGGTGTACAGATGTGGCAAGTGAAAATTGGTCAAGATTGCTCTCTCCCTCTCCCCTTTGCCACCTAAGTGAAACAAGTGAAACGCCTGCCACAACGACAAAGGAGTCGCGTTTCGTACATGGTCCACTCGGCCACTACTCTTTTGCTCAATGATGACTCGATAGACGCCTTTGAATCTTGATATCTACTAAATGAGTGACAAACGAGGCAGAGGTAGTAATTTGCAAGACGGTACACACGTCTTTCGCTCAATATCGTTTGATCAATGGCCCCTTTTGCAGTCGCCTACCAATTTCGTACGTACGGTGTCGTGCATTCCAGTTGATGCATGGCCTTTATTCGCCGCCGACTTTGTCAAATTCTCGAGTCCGGTATACCTCATATCAAAAGAATTGGAATGGTGTTTCATTCCGGCTCTTGCTCTGGAATTTCCGAATGGAACGAGCAAGCGAACCGGTGGTGGCACGCACGGTGGGGCTCTACTGATGATGATCCTGGATTTCTCTTGTCATGTGGCATATATGTGTATGGATTGACACGTCCAGTCGACAGTAGCAGACCTCGAAATCGACTGACCACTGGTTAACTTGTCCGATATCATCGCCATTGAGCTGCTCGCTCGCTGCGACGACTCTTTGTACAAAGCAGATCACATGTTGACTGTATCCAATTGTCTACGTCGATTGACTTGTGGAATCCTCCTTTTTCTTGTTTTCCAATGACACGCCCCGCTATGCACGGCACATGTCAGTGGCAAATAATGATACCAAGAGTGTCCTTGTCTTGACCACCAGCCATAGCGACATGGATGGCAAATGGCAAATAAATCCACTTTTACTTGGTTCAAATGTGCCGCCGCCATATCCGAAAGGTGTGTGACCAGCCGAATGTTGCTTGCTTCGATTGCTTTCGGTCCAACAAAACGTCACGCGACGGTGCGGCGGCGTGCTGTGGCCACATGCTGCTTGCAAGTCAACTCGAAATTCTTGACAAAGCTTCTCCATGCTGCTGGTATTATTACCCCAGAATATTAATCTCATGACTGGGGTGTGTGTGGGTGACTAGATCCATGTCATTGGCTATAACCTATTAATTGTTGCTTCGACTCACAGTGCCATCAGGACAGCTCTTTTCACTCTTGATGTTGGGTTCTGGAAAGACTCTTGTTTCGCAACTACACCGACAGACTACATTCGCTCGGACTAATTCCAGGAAATTTCAGTCTGTTCGCAGTATGACCCATTCCATTCCCTCTCTGTCCCCGGTGACGGCCAAGGTGGGTGGTCAACACAATGTCGACAAACTTGCCTCTATCTCACGCAACTTTATGAGTGAGTGCCTGTTGCTTTTTGTCTTCTCTTTTTTTATTGGCAGAGTGTCAGTCTGGTGATGGCAGCTGACCAACATGTGACTTTTGGGTCAACGTCTGCAGGTGACACCATCACGATTCCATCCGATAACATGCTCCTTGCAGGACTGATAGCTTCAAGGGGAGATGCTGTTTACAGATTGGATGAAACCACCAACGAGCTGGAAGCTCGAATCGCCAAAATGACCGGAAAGGAAGCTGCATTGTTTTGTGTCAGTGGAACCATGACCAACCGTGAGTTAGCCCTGTTCACTGTACTGCCCATTTGCGTGGCTAACATGGCGTGTCTACACTTTTTATGCAGAGCTTGCCATCCGGTCCCATCTGAAGCAACCGCCCCATAGTGTCATTACCGATCACCGTGCTCATGTTCACAAGGTCAGTAGACGAGACATATTCATGACCATGATACGAATCCTTGAGCCTGATCTTTTGGTCCTTGTCTCTAGATGGAAGGTACTTGAGATGGTTTTGTCATTCGAATCCATACAAAGTTTTGTTTCTGACCTCGTTTCCGGTCATTGACCTACAGCCGGAGGTATTGCGGTGTTCTCCCAGGGTACTACCCACGGTCTTGTGCCAAGAAATGGTCAGTAGTTAAAGTATCAGAGATCACCTACCACTCGAGACTTATTGAAAGATTTGACAGGTCATCACATGACCCTCGAAGACGATATTCTCCCCAACCTTCAACTCGGTGATGACATTCACACCGCGCCTACCCGTCTTATTTGCATTGAAAATACTCTGGCGGGGACCGTGTTCCCTCAAGACGAGATTGTGAAAATTGCCAATGAAGCCAAGAAGCACGACATTATCATGCATCTGGACGGAGCAAGGATTTGGGAAGTGGCTGCCCAGATGTGCGACCAGAAAGGATACACTCCAGATGAGGAACACTTGCAAAAGACGTAAGCACTCGTTGGACTGTGATACATGGCTGGCCAAGTGTTGACTTTATGCTCCGTCCAACAGTCTGACTGAACTCTGCGAGCCCTTTTCCACTGTGTCTCTGTGTTTGAGCAAGGGAATTGGAGCGCCTATCGGAAGGTTCGTGGTATCCCATCGATACACACCACAATCAAAATTCCCTGACACTTGCCTTTTTTTGGCACATTCTCACAGCATTCTCGTAGGACCCAAAGATGTGATCAAGCGTGCCGAGTGGTTCCGAAAAATGTTTGGAGGTGGTATCCGACAGTCGGGTGCGATCGCTCAAGCGGCGTCCATGGCCTTGACTGACCACTTTCCTAAACTCATTGAAACACACCGTCTTGCCCGTAAACTCTCTGACGGTGTGACTGCCCTCGGAGGAGAACTCGTCTTTCCTACCGAGACCAACATGGTCTGGGTAGACTTGGCTAGCTTGGGAATACCATTAAAAGAACTTCAAGATGCGGCTGATGCTCTTCCGGAGCCATTGACCATCCGAGGAGCTCGATTTGTGGTTCACCACCAAATCACTGAACAAGCCATAGATGATTTACTTGACCTGTTCAAGACGCTACGCAAGGAACAAAATGAAGTGGATTCAATCAACAAGAAGCGACCTCAAGAAAGGACAGTGGCCTCTGCCCAGTACTAGCTGATAGATCAGACGGGTTTTCCCAGTCCAGGGGTCTGTTGTTTGGGCATGTCAATAGTCTAGCTGGCACCTGGCACATTCGGCGTTATCCCGCTTCGACATGGTTTTGGTTTTCTTTCGGGTTGGGACATCATATCGGGCAGTATCGAGAATCGTTGTAGCATTATCATTTAGAGTCTATTTGCATCATCCCTATGTCATGTCTGCTTGTCCGATTAGGAAACCTCCTTTCATGTACATACAGTAGTACACTACGGTACTTGTCAGCAGAAGTTTGAACTGGACTGCTGCTGACGTGTACTCGCGATTTGTTGAGCTTGTTGAGATTCATCTCACGTCTTGAAGCTGCAACATTGAGCAAACACCACTCGAATCACTAGACTTTTCCCCTCTACCACATTTGATCCGCTCAAAAAGACCAAGAACAATGCTCATCAAACAGTCTTTCAAGGATGTCGAGACTACGGCGAATGGTGTCAAGGGCACCATGAGGGTGTATATCATTGAGCCCAACGTCCCCGAATACCCCGACGCAAAGTTTCCCGGATGCGTCGTCTTCAGCGAGGTATGTGTCTGCTCACTCTCGCAGAAAGGAACAGTCATAGAACACGGAGAGAGAAGAGAGAGAGAGAGAGGCGCAAAAACTGACCCCAAAGCATATCGATTTTGATGAACCCATTAGATTTACCAAGTGACTGGACCCGTTGAGCGGTTCGCCAGTCAAATCGCCTCGCAAGGGTATGTGTGCGCCTGTCCATCATCCTTTCACGAATTCGAGGGCCCGGCGGCTATCCCGTATGATACCGAGGGTGAGTTTTGAAGAGCAAGGATTCTTATCCAAGAGAGTGACCGATGCGACGCGACGACAATAGGAACGGATAGGGGTAATGGTTACAAGGCGGAAAAGACTGTCGAGGCATACGACGAGGTGAGGGTCGTTGGACTAGGTTTCCTGTGCATTCACAATATTCTCACTTTGTCTGACGTTGGGGGATGAATTCTGGTCATGATCAATTCAGGACTGCAAATTGACTATTGACCTCTTGTCGTCGTTGCCCCAATGTACCGGTCGGATTGCTGCTACCGGAATGTGTCTTGGAGGTCACTTGGTTAGTCTCATTTCTTCAGTGTGATATGCCGAGTGGTTCTCTACGGGTCCACTTACTGATTGGTGCCTGTCTTTTTATTTGGACAATGACGTTTAGGCTTTGAGGGTCAGTCTTGAATTCCGCTCGAAATGAGACATGTGTTGAGCAGTCTCAGTGCCGAATGCTTACCAAGTTCTGATACCATTCTTCATCTAGGCTGCTTTTGATCCTCGAATTTTGGCCAACTTTTGCTGGTTTGCCACCGAGTAAGTATCACGCTTGACTCCCTTCTCCTTGTCAGGCAGACATCATCATCATCATATTGCCACTCGTGGGGGTTTCAACCGCATTCATGTTACAGCGTCCACACACACTCGCTTGGTAAAGGAAAGCAAGACGATACGTTGATCAAGATCAAAAAGGGTCTGATGGACAACAAGGGCGAAGTCAACATGGTCTTTGGCAAACAAGTGAGTGTTACCTTGCTTGGTTGTCCAAGTGGATCGTCTCAACAAGCGTGGGGTCCTTACCGACTTGTCATGGCAGGACACTCATGTTCCGAGAGAGGGAAGGGACATGATCAGAAATGCTCTAGAGGACGCTGATATTACGTTTACGGTGAGTCTCAAGACAAGGCAAGAGACACGACAAGAACAAGACTAATGTCGGTCACACACAGTTGCACGAGGTTCAAGCCCAACACGCGTTCATCAGAGACAATTCTTCCAAGGGACGTTGGGACCCTGCATTGACCCGGGGCTTGTTTGGGGTCATGATGGAAGTGTTTGACAGGACCGTCGCCAGGGATTTGGGCAAGCGAGTGAGGGGAAACGACAAGGTCGAGCATGTCTGCTGAGCCAGCTACTATCCGTGAGATATCTTGACATAACAAAGAAGAGTCACATGTAGCAGGTCGTAACCATACCGTCTTGTACATTTGCTGCATTGCCTACTCAATCCCGTTTGAGCTCCTTGTTAATCATAAATACTCTGCAACCATCGTCGACAGACCCCGTTGCCGTTGTCTCAAGCACCTCGCCGTCAACATCTACTTCGGAAATCTTCATTCCCTTGGGCAGCTTGCCTTCCACATTTTGTCCAAGCAAGTCATCCGAACTTCGCCCTGGTGCCAAGATGACATAGCCTTCTAGACCGTCTCCGACTTCGATATGACGCTCGGTCGCCGATGAAAACGAATCCACCAAGATGGACAGTACGGATGAGAGTGGATGAGATGATGAGTCGAATGCAGGTTGACCCGGTGCTGGCGTGTGGTTGCGAAAGTAGATTTGGTTATCCAAAAACGGCTGCAACAAACTCTGCGCCGCGCCGGCTGCTCGACACGTCTCCCGTTCGTAACTTCCGACCGGGTCAAACGAGTAGACAGCCCCTGTTCCATCTTCTTCAATCCCGCTCAAGACGTTGTAGACATAGTAAGGGAACATGCGGCGGGCGTAGAGCATGGTCTGGATTAACCGGGCAATCGACTTGATGGGCATGGAGCTATTGTGAGCGTGTCGATACCACTCGAGACGTTGCTTGACACGCTTGACAAAGTTGTTTCCATCAGCCGCAAAGCCATTGACGGCGAGAATAGCCGTTTCGGTCCTGTGTTGCGTACGAGGGTGATCGTTTTGTACATTGATGAGTTCAAATCTTTCCCCCTAAACGATTGACAATGACGCTTCGCCCCACCCATGGGAGGGTGTATACTGTGGGCTACTCACAATTGAAAGACCTTTTTCTGATACCTGCTTTGAATACTGTATCCTTCGGACTGACGAGTGTCGCCTGCAATGACAGCAAAGTCTTTACCTGCAATGGCGAGGATGGAACCACCGTTGGACGAGTACGGATCAAATCGGCTGCGATAAGGTTCAAGCAACATGAGCTTCAAAGCGAATTGGTATTCAGTCAAAACCGTACACTTACTGTTGGACAGGCATTGTGTTGGGATTGGTCAACAAGTGAGAGGGGCTATTCACAGAGCTGTGTGTGGGTTCAATATGGTCCTGGTCGAAGCTGCTGGTTAATCGTTGAGTCGGTTGAGTGCTTGATCTGTATGCTGACGCGGCGCGCGGACTTGAATCATCCATGTCCACATGTCCGCTCTTGACCATATTGCACTTGGACCAGATATGCCAGATAGAGTGCAGAGTATACGAGTGATAAAAGGCTGAGCCATCATCGGCCATGACAAGGAATCAAAACGTTTGCGATTCAGGAGGGATGTCAATACAACATGGTAGCAGTAACGACTATTGATACATAGCAAATCTCCGAAAAGGCGTGGACGACTACACTACATGATCACAAGCCCGGTTGACCTTGCCCTTCAACTCCGACCCAGCTTGCGTCCATGTTGGACCCAGAATCTTCGACTCCAGAGCTTGCACCTAGGTCGGAACGGTTTGAATCATGATCATCCCTCGTCTCATGCGAAGATGACGAGTCGAATGGCGATGAACGTGTGTTTGAAGAGGTTTCCTCGAAGATGCGGTCGGAGACGGGTGCGCTGGGGAGCAAGTGGGCGATGGATGTCGAGTTGAGGAGCTTGATCAGCCAGGCTGATGGAAGGAACGAAGAGACCATGTAGGGCCAAATAGCTGGGGAACAATGTCATTGTGATTTAGACCGGTGACTTTTCGACATCCAATGACAACCAACTTACATCCTTGGCCTATGCCTACTACCCCGGCAAGACCACCCACATTTGCAAGCCAGGTGAACATTCCATGCTCGTCATCCCCTCTCAGCCCTCTGCAAATGGTGTCTTCGACCGAACCCCAATTCGCGCGCCTCGTCTTGGCTCTTCGTTGCCTGTTGAGAAGATCAGTCCAGCCAGAGTAGAGTGACCTGACCGGATAGGTAATGGAGCCGTAGACGAAATTATATAGGAATCTTGAAAAAGCCCCCAGTTTTGTCGAGAGAGGTAGTGTTGCTGCGTGTTTCTGATTGAACAGCGAAAGCGGTGTAGCATCAAACCACTCTACCCGACGCCGGGGCTTTTGTGACCGACACGCATCGCTGCCTACCCCTCGCACCCAAGCTCCGAGATTGAGGGCGCCCAACTCGTTTGTCAAGTCGCTCAATACAAATTTGACGTGCCGTTTGATAAGGGCAGGTTGCTGTGGACTTTCCCGAACAGCCAGGTTTTGACCCAAGACGAGATTCTCCAAGCTGGCCAGCTGCGTCTCAAACTCTTTGGGTACTGGCCACGTCGAACGAGCCGCGATAAACGTAAAGAGACTTGGACGAGATTCCAAATTAGGCTTTTTTGACTCAATGGCATCATTTGAATCCCTCATCCGTGAGACGGGTGTGTAGGACGAGTGAGAGATGGGAGGTCGGAGGAGAGCGGGTATGGGCGGTACTTTGATCCGCGGTTTGTCTGCATCTTGTTTTGAAGACCCAAGTCCATATAGATTGAAGACGCTTTTCAACTTTGGCAAATGATGCGGCATGGGAGCATAACGATCTCTAGGTGTCTTGGACTTGCCAGGGTGGTGAGGGACGGACGAGTCTGGGAAAGGACAGGCGTATCTTGTTGTGAGGGAAGCGTAAAACGATCGATGGAATGCATGGACGGATGTTGAGTCATCGACGTCCAGCACTCCCACCCAGAGGCCGTCCATGAGTCTCGAGTCGAGGTTCTTTACACGATGTTCAACCTCTTCGACTTGATCCAATTCAGGAAGTGAGAGAAGAACGATGTAGTGATTTGTGAGTAGAGACAGGATAAGAGGTAGTAGAAGGCTAGTCTCGGACGTGGGGCAGAGAATGACTGGTGGTGATTGGTTGGCATATCAGCCGGAGGGACGAGATTGTCTTCTTTTGTATATGAGTACTTACGAACAGCTTCTACCATATACCCATCCGATGTCTTGCCCTTTTTGTTCTTGGCCAATTTCATTTCCCGCTTCTCAACGGCAGCCAGCCCTGCTTGTCCAAGCCCCCACACCATACCTATTGCGCCCAAACCCGACCAAATGGGATAACTTGAAATCAGGCGTGCAAGGTCTGCAGATGGAGAAAGTCTTGGGGGAGGAGGGGGTGGTGGTGGAGGTGACGGTTGAATATGCGGTGGTAGTGAGAGTGTCAACGGTGTAATGTCGATTTCAAAATCTCGAGCCGTCCGGTCTGCATTGTCGTGCGCCACATGGAAGCATTTGCATTCACACACACAGTCGTAAGTTTCGGAGACGAGGACAGAGTCAACGATGAATTGCACTTACAAAACTCTCCCGTCATTTCCTGCAACCTGTCAATGACTCGAGACGGCAACTCGTGGAGATTGTCCGGGATTTGGGTTTCAAAGAACCGTTCGACTTGGTCAAAGAGGTCCGAAATGGAATTCACTGAGCCCGACATGGCTGTGGCAATTGATTTTGTGACTTGACTCCACTGTCTTGATAGTGTTTGTTCTTGCGCAATATTCTTGTCACTGCTACCTCGGCATGGACGCTTGTTCACTTCGTTCACTTGGTCAGGCGGTTAGCAGGGCATGTTTTGTTTGTGAGCAGAAATTTAAAACAAAATTAAGACAACCATAAATCTCAGAGTTCTTTTTAAATTTCGGAAGCTAAACTCACAAACACAACAAACAACAACTACCAGAGTCTGCTTGATGATGATTCTCTCCAGTTTGTCGAGTCGTTGTTCTCCCTGGACCGCAACAAAGACCCTTCAGGGTATCTCTGCGACTTTCAAGAACCATGTCGGCTGTACCTACACCAGACGTCTATCTTGCTCCGGATTTCAATCCTGCAACCCTCAAGGTCGCCCAACTCCGTGGCATCTTGTACGAACATTCGATTCCAGTGCCATCGGCTTCTAAAAAGGCCGATCTTGTCTCGCTGTTTCAAACCCACATCAAGCTCAAGGCCGACGAGTACTTTGAGAGAGCTGCTAGTGTACAGCCTAGCGTCGAGGGCATCAGAGAAGTGGGCAACGATGGGGTCGAGATGACACCTCCACCTCCACCTGGCAAAAGGTCGAGAAAATCAGTCAAACCTCAGCCCAGTAGTAGTATTGCCGAGGTCGAGAATGCAGCTCTAGCTGTGCAGAAAAGGGTGAGAAGCATTCTGCTCTCATAAACCGCTCCACATGGCTCATCGTTTGATCGTTTTAGGCTCGTCGTGTAACTCGTTCTCACACTCCACTCACAGCCACTTCAGCTGTCTTGGACTCGCCTCCTGTTCCTGCCTCCAAGGCGGCTGTCGAAATCGAAAGTCAACAGCTAGAGCAACCCTCAAGTACTCACTCATCCAAACAATCGAGCAAACCCCGCCCTAGTCGAGCCAAAGTCGCTGCCGCTCCGACTCAAACAGATATCTCCGAAACAATTGAGCCTCAACAGATTGCCGCAGTACCCACCGTCACACCTCGGACGTCACGTAAATCAGAATCTTCAGCCTACTTTTCCGACTATAATCCGTTTCAATCAGGTGCCGAAGATGACGATGTTGGATCGGGAACCCGGCGAAAGTCGACCAAGACAAAGCGTAAAACGATTGGAGGCGAAAAGCGAGAGCCTGAACTCAAAATGGTCTCTCCGCCCCAGCATGATTCTTCGCCTCTGCGCTCGTCGCCGTTGGCCAAATCACCCCTTTTCGGATTGCAAGAGCCTTCGTCGCCTACCGTTCTCACTTCGACAGCCAACGGTGCCCCTGGCCAGCGAAAGTCTTCGCGAAAAAGTTCTCTTCGTTATATTCAGCCAGATGCGAGTGTAATGAGATCTCCTCCTGATGAGTGGCGCAAATCTCGGCTCAGTGATCAACAACAGAGTCCTTCAGGTGTTGCACCGGAAGACGAAGTGGATGTAGACATCACCACCCAAGAATTGCAAGATCCCCAGCCGTTCAGCAGTGATATTGAGCAGACTGACGACGAACGCGAGGTCGAACACAGACTCGTCAGCAGACGATCATCATCAAAGGCCTTGACTAAACGTCCTACTGCCAACTCTGTCTCCGGGGAAACGAGTATCAAAACGACGGTCCTCTTCTCCCTCCTAGCAATGCTTGTATGGGCCTACAACTACCAGCGGTCTTCCTTGTCTCTTGGTTATTGCGATACCAACTCTTCGTCCAATTCCATCATCAAGGCCAAGCATAATCGGATCAATCAAGCCGAAATGTGCGTCGCTGATCGCCGTGAGTGGGCCAACGAGAACCCCGAGATCGCAAAATCTCAACCCTGGCCGACTTGCGAGTTTGAACACGAGCTTCCCATATTGGGTACCGAGTTCTTGCCCCGGTCCTCCCAATGCGCTGCCTGCCCTGCCCATGCAGAGTGCAGCGATGGCAAGATCATGCACTGCCAAGGCGAGTACATTCTGGAACCGTCTCTTTTAAATCCTTTGAATACTATCTTGAATGGCCTTCCTGGGGTCGGGCCGGTCGCTTTTCCCCCTACGTGCGAACTTGACATCAAAACCCGGGCTCAGGTCGCCGAAATCGCCAAGGCCGTCGAGGCTTGGTTGGCGATGAAGAAGGGACAAGCCGTCTGCTCTGGTGTCGGAAGCCCCGGTGGACATTCGGACAGGGCGGGAAGTGATGGTGAGAAGTGGGGGGTCAGTGAAGAGGAGATATTCTCTATGTTCTCAAAGAGGGTATGTGATCTGTCTGACCAAGTAGCGCAAAATTTAGGGGTTTTCTCATGGTTCGTCACTTGTCTGAAAAACAACAGTCCAAATTGTCTCCGGAGCAGTTTAGGAAGAACTTGAACAAGGCGATTGACGATCTTGTCGTCCACAAGAATATCATTCGTGATCTTTTCAAGTATGTGTTGCGCTCACTGTCTTGTCTCGTCGACAAGCAAACACTGACTCTGCCTCTGATGTGAACATTTTTAGTGACCAACCTGTTTATAGCGCCGTTAGAGCGGAAATGCCTTTGGCTTGTCGCATGAGGTTGGCTGTCAAGGACAAGATCATTGATCACCAACAGACGATTGGGCGTAAGTTGTTCAACGGACGTTCAAATCTGAGCCTCGTCACGTGTGGCTGACATGACATTGATCTCTTCGTTACTTTCTCCTAGTTGGCGCACTTGGTCTTGCTATTGCAGCCTACCTCAAGTCTTGGTACGAGCGGAAGCAAGATCAAGACGCTCAAGTCAAACGACTCGTCAAGATCGCCCTCGCACGGTTACAGGATCAACAATACACCCACTATGTGGATGCCGTTCAAGCGCCAGAACCGTTTTTGCGGCCCAACCAACTTCGAGACTTTTGTCTCGAACATATTCACAACAGCCAGACACGACAAAAAGTGTGGGCTAGGGTTCAGCCTGTGATAGAGACCAACGCCAATGTAAAGGTGAGCGAGCAGGAAGTGGGTGGGGATACTTGGAAGGTAAGTTGGATTTCTTTTGTTGGTGTCCAAGTGTGAGCCGGGTCTTGTCTGACACTGTCAGCGTTGGCCACTTTTTTTACATTGTTCAGATTTGGGAATGGATCGGAGTGAGCAAAATGGACGCACAGTACATGGGCGACGCGGAAGGCCCTATCTATGCTTAGGAGCGCTTAGGACTTTGTTGGATCGCTCATGTTCTGTCTGTTTTTTCGCTATGGAAGCTATTGTATTCTTTATTGATTCTTTTTTCACTCTGCTTGGTTCAAATCGACATATAATGCCCTGATGGCTCGTTGACTACTCTGCATGACTCAAGGGGCGTGCTCTTGGACATTTGCATGCAGGAAATCAGGAAATGATAGTGACACTATCGCATTCCAGCCTTGTCCATTCTGCGGCTGGGACATTTTCAGCAGCTTCCAATGTCGGTGCTCATTTGTTCATACAATAATCGTGACATTTCGCTTCTCAGAGTAATTTGAATTCGTATACAATTTTGTAGTTTGGCTTTACCGCCCTTTAAGCGTGCTCATTATGAAGCACCATCTCCTTCTTGTCCGAACCGACCATTTCGAGCTCGCTATCAGATTCCCGTCGGTGATCCAAAGCACCGCGAATTTGAGAACGACTGGGAGGTTGCCACTTGTTGCTGCTCCAGGGCTTGATCTTGAGCGTGTACAGTTCATCGATTTCTTCCAACGACAAGGCTTGAGTCTCGGGGAGCATAAAGTAGACTGTGGCACAGGTGGCAAGACTTGTTGAGTAAAGCAAAACGGCTGGCATGGGTATACATGACGTGTGAGACGTACTGTAAATGACTCCAAACAGCAAGACGCCTGCGAATACGAGCAAAATGAGAGGCCCAATGTCGTCTGCAATCCTGGGACTAAAGAATCCGAGCAAAAAGTCTGAACAAGAATGATTGAATAGTTAGGCCCACTTGTCATGACTTCAAGACCGTGCGAAAAACCAAACAGCGAGCGACTCACTCCACAACCAATTGGTCGCTGTTGCCGCAGCGATACCCTTGGCTCGAATTCTCAGGGGGAAACTCTCGGACGAAACGACCCAAGGAACCGGTCCCCAGAACGCTCCAAAAAAGAACAATTGCAGAATCGCAAATGCGACCAAGACTTGACCACCCGTTGTGTTGCGCTTGGTATACTCGGATGCCGGCGTGTCGCTGGATGCCAACATGGTGTGCCCAGCTGCTGCTGCAATGACGGCACAGACGATTTCGCCGATCGAGCCAATGAACAACATTCTCCTTCGTCCGAGACGTTCAATGAAGTAGATGGCTGGGAGAGTGGCGGCCAGGGTGATGGCACCGAGAACGAATTGAATGGCATAAGTCGATAGACCGGTGCCAGATTGCGCGAAAAAGGAAGGGCCGTAATAGTAGTAAAAGTTTTGGCCGTTGAGTTGCTGAACAAATTGAATGACACAAGCGTCTGTTTCAAGGGAAAAAGTTGACATGAGTCAGTTCAAAGGTCACCTCCTCACCGTATATTCACAGCGCCTACTCACTCAATGTTCTCTTCCACATGGAATGGTTGGTGCTGAGCAATTCGAGCCAGCTGGCCTTTCCTCCCTCATTCTCCATTTCAAGCATTTGCTGCAACTCGGTCAGTGTCGACGAGACGATAGGTGAATCGACGTCACAAGCGTTCATCTTGGCAATTGATCGTCGAGCACCTTCGGGGTCATTGTAGTTGAGAAGGTGTCGAGGAGATTCCGGAAGGAACAAGACTCCGCCGCAAAGCACGCCTCCAAACACGAGCTGGAAACCCACGGGGATACGCCATGATGCAGGGCCAGGAATGGAGTGTGTGATCCAATCAAGTCCATAAGCCCACAAGAGTCTAGAAAAAGATGCCAGTCATCGTTAGCGGCAGGTAGCGGCAACTTGAGAGAGTCTCGAAGAAGACTGCAACTCACCCAATCATGATCATGATTTGATACAACACGACCAGAGGCCCTCGGAGATCACGAGGGGCAGCTTCTCCATTGTAAAGAGGAACCAGCGCAGAGAGGGCTCCGACGCCCAATCCAGCAATAAAACGACCCACAGTGATTTGAGCGAGGCCAGTCTGCGAGGCAGTTTGAATAACACACCCAACGCTCTATACGCATATAGAATAAGGCGTGAGTATTCCCAGAGAGTGAATTGTTTCCTGCCATGGAATCACTTACGAAAAGAGCGGACCAAAAGAAAATAGCACCCCTTCGACCCCACTTCATGTCCGCTGTGTAACTTTGCAAAATCGATCCGAAAAAGGTGCCAGCACCCAAGAGCGATGTGATGATGGATTGAGAATTGCTGGTCAAAACATAGGTCCCATCTTCTTGTTCGGTACCGAAACGTTCGATAAAGTCAGGCATTGTGAAACAGGAGCTAATGACTCCAATATCATATCCAAACCTAACGTCATGAAAAAAAGAGAGCAATAGGTCAGGCTGCAGTATGTTGCTGTCAGATGGAAAGACGCCACTTACAATGCTCCTCCGAGTGCAGCAAACACACAGAATCCAATGACTCGAAGAGACTTGGTGGCAGGAGGAACCGCCAGAGTTGTCTTTCCTTCTTCCATTCTTGGCGATGGGCAGCAGTCGGGATCGAGTATGTGTCTGAGAGGTTTTCGCTTGACCAAAAAATAGACTTTGCTAAGTCGTTGAGTCGTTCAATGTCGACATGTGAATCCGACCCTTTGCTACCTGTAGCACAAATGAGTCTGTCTTTCATCGGCTTATATACAACATGACCATCCGAATGGTGATCCAACGATGAGTATGGATGTCATGATGGTCTGGGCCACCGGCTAGCTGGGTAGGAGAAGAGGAGAGAGAGAGTGAGTGTGGTTTGGCTGGAACTTGTGGAGAAAGTGAGGTGCTCCAGCCCGTTTATTCTCCGTAAATTATCCGGAAATGGTCCGCCGGCTGGTTTCGAGGCAGTCCGCGCGGGGCAAGAATAGTCCGATGACATGTGGGGCCGGATGGCTGGGTGTTATCTGCCAGTGGATTTCTGCTCAGTTTGTCCCATCGTCCACCGCTTTCCGTAGGGTATAGAGTGCTGGCTGCAGTAGTAGTGGTCTAGTGCTGCTGCCTGTTATTACCCTGCTGACCACCGCTATGCACTTCTGCCACCTGATCATACGGAAAGCTACGAATTGTGGAGTATTTCGGTACGTCGTTATCTTGCTCGAGCCTAAACCGCTGCTTGCTCGGAGCGACTGTGCAACCGTCTATCTCTTGGTATATGGTCGAGAGACTCGAGACTTCTCAAGGAATGTTCGGGGAACGGCAGGCGTCAGGACGTCAACAGCTCGCATGCGAATAAGCTCTAGGGTAGTCCGAAATGTTGACAAAACCCTATACTTTCCGTATCCCCGGTAACCACCGATATACATTCGTTTGTACAATGATAATTGATGATGCAACAAGTGTCGTCTATTGTTTACATTTGATGACGGTCAAGTCAATCCCATGAGTCGTTCATTGGCTACTGCAGCTGAGCCCATGCTCAAGCTCGAAGAGGTACCACACTCTTGCCCACTGATATGTACACATCCCGAAGCAGCGAACCCGTGCCCGTATCCTTGAGCGATAGCATAATCACCAGACCGAACCACCGAGACTTCTGGGGGAACATGAAACTCATCCTGGCACGAAAAAAAGTCGACAAGAGGTCAGCGGAAAGATACGCCAGTATGGATCGACATTTTCTAACAACTCACCCTTATGGGTATTTGTAACAAGTTCATTTTTGGAGTGATGACTACCATCGTATTGTTCTTCACCTCCATCCAATCTCGTTGCTCAAACGTGAGTGGTTCACTAGCGATCATGATGATATTCTCTCTCTTGTCAGCTTTCGTCATTTTGTAATGCCCTCCCTCGGCATACTCTTCAAAGGTGGTCCCCGATGAAAAGAACAAAGAAGAAGCTTCATCCGTCGTCGATGACACATATCGAGTGGCCACAACATTCTCGCCGTCTGACACGACAAAATTCATCAAATGAGGCGGGAACTTGTGGCCAGTCGATGTCGAAACCTCGGCGGTCATCTGGTTGATATGAGCAATGGTCTCGAGCATTGCAGTACGAAGTTCTATTGTGCTGAATTTTCGAGCGTGAGGATCGGCCAGCTATCGCATCGAAAACTAGTCAGTCACAGTCGGTCATGACAACAACATATTTCACTTACTTTACTGAGAAACAGTGCGAATGACCATTCGCTATCTGTGAACGTTGGAATGATGACATAATTGAGATGTTATAGGCTCTTGCGCTGGCGACCTGCACTCACCTGTGTATCCGCTTGGAAACAAAAACAACTCGTCAGACAAGGATGCTTGCAACTTGCGCTTGATCAGTTCAAAGTCTGCAATCTGTAACATGTCGCAAACAGCATGGCTCGCTCTTGGTCAGACGTCTAGCTCTTGCTGGTATTTTCATTGGCTGTCTGACTAACCCCGCCGTTGTGCATCCACTATCGAGTTGGAATGATCAATCAATACAGGCCATCACTTCATGAGGGACAACCAGAGCTGCTTACCATAAGTTTGCCGAACGCCCATGGGTGACAGTTGTCCTCGCTTGCTGCGATGAAAGAGTTTAAAGACGACGTCAACACATGTCAAGGCGACCTCATCGAAGCATCATGTACAACTTACGAGCACCTGCCATGGTACTGGCTCGAACATGTGCAAATATCAATGGACTCTTGATCTTTTCGGCGAGTCTGGATAGGTTGGCATTGCTCCAAGCCTGTAAAGACAATAGTTGTCAGTGATCCCGTGACTGCCATCGAAAAGTCAAACCCAGTAAACGTACTGGATGGATGCTTTTGAATAAACCTGGTCGCTCGCTCTCAATAGCGGCCAACTCAAGCTTGGCCTTGACTCTCTCGCTTCCCTTGATCTTTTCAGGCCCGATCTGTACTTCCTCGTGCTCGTGATCTTCCGCTTGACGGCGGACCTGTTCATCCTTGAGCGCATCAAATCCCTCCTGACGACCGGCATCGGAACATCTTGCTGGTCCTGATGCGACTACACTGCATTCGCCAGGGTACGAGCGACATTCACTGGTACCCTGTATCTCCCGCTCTTGTCCATTGGAAAAATCGTACAAGTCGCTGGAACAAGCGTTGCCAGATTCGTAATAGCCTATACCAAACCCATCGGCATTGAAAGGTCGAGATGAGGTGAAGCGAAGTCGGGAGTCAAAGGTTTGATTTGTGATACTGTGGATGGGCTTAGTGACCAGCTGTTCAATGATGTAAGGGTTCACATCAGTCAAATCGATACACGCCGATCATTGAGAATCGAGATGCGAGGAACAGGTCGAAACTCACGTCGCTCAGCCGGATAGGAGCTGTTCCCTTGTAGACAATCTATGAACAGTCGACGGGTAGCATTGAGTTGGGATGGAATAGCACTAGGAGTCATGTATGATAGGGACTCACGAATCTACACATGCTGGTGTAAGTAGGCTCGGACTTGCATCAATCAGAATCGCATTCCTGCTTATTGATGATGTTTTATGCTTGCGAATTTACCAGCTCTTTGAGTATGCTATGGTTTTGACGGACTTGCTGGCAATCAGCTGAGGCTCGGAAGTGTTTCGGAGGCTATTAGTATCTCAGGAAGTCCAATGACAGGTCCAGCCGTTTGCTCATGTATGACATTGGTTGATAGGTCAAGTTGATACCATGACAACATGTCGATGATGCAATTCAAGATGGATTCTTTACATGGCGCACGACCTCGCGACACATCATATATATCGATCAATAATGGCATCGATTATCGATTCAAGCCGCCTGTATACGTACACGGACCATCCCATCGCTCTGTCTATGCTACTGTAACACTTGTGCAGCTTTGCACTGGTGTAGAGTAGGTGCGTGCAAGAGCCGCCTCTCCCACAAACAACTTCAGTTGGATGACTTGCTTATAAAATGAGCGGACAGACTGCAAGCTTGACTCTGAGTCCGGGGTCTTGCTCCTGATAGAAAGAATGACTGCCGGGATTTCATGAATCTCCAATGAGATGTGGAGCCAGATGAGCTGGATCAGGGTGTGAACCTATAAATCTCATTCAAATATACAAATGACAAGTCACCACAAAATTGCTCCTTACTTCCTGGCGAACGTGACCTAACGGAGCAAAAGGGAGATCAGTCGTACTGCAATGTCATTCACGGAATAGAGGTACGTACCTTCATCTTGGTCTCGCCGTCAATCTTGAAGTTGTGCAATGCATCCTTTGCGACAGTCGAGCTTGCTTCGTCCGCGTACTCCACAAATGCAATGTCACGCTTGGTGGGAATGAGACGAACTTCAACCAAATTGGGATGTTGTTCGAACACGTCCTGCAAATCTTCTTTCGTTGTGCCGTCTGGAAGGTTCTGGAGGAACAAGACTTTGTTGGGAGGAAGGTACTCGTCTGGCATCTGAATGGTTCGTCGCGTTGCGTTTGACGTTGCACCCTGGGCAGCTGTGCCATCGATACCAGCTATACACGATGGAAAAAGGACGGTGAGCGGCAGGGCTTTTGGATTCATCAACAAGTTGGACACATACCAGCTGCCGCTGCCTTGAGCTTGGCTTGTACTTTCTGACGTAGGGGATTCTTGACTCTTGAGATTTCTAGCACACGGAAACTGGCCTGGTTAAAACAGGACTCGATACGTATCACGGTATTGACTTACTTTTCCTCGCAAGACGTTCAGCTTTGTGCGCTGCCAGAGCGTCTTCCCCTCGAAACTTTGTCACGGCAGCATCAGTGCTCGTCTTGGAAAAGGAAATTTGCTGTCAAAAGACGAAATCAAAACGCAGACCGCTTAGCTTACGCATTCCAATACCTGACAAAGAGCTGTATCATACCATTGGCTTGCCATAGAGCGGGAATCCTGCGACTTCCTTCTTCGCCTTGTTGGCTGTCTCTGCATCCGGAAAACTGACAAAAGCTTGACCTCTCATTCTCAAGTTCCTGTGAGCTATGACAGGCGCAATAGGCTTGTATGGCTTGAAGAGATTGAGTAGTGTTTCCTTCAAGACTAGGCAATCAAATGACGGTCAGCTGCATGGTACATGTGTTACACCTTTGAGCGGGACGTACTGGGTATTCGTACGGCTTCGTTCAGATTTTGCACATAGAGCGTCTCGATAGCATCTTCGGGCAACTTGTTTGGATCCTCGACCACGTCTTCCGTTGCGGTCGCTCCATTTGGGCTTGTTGCTTGAGGTTGAATGGCAGGTGACGGAGCAGAGGCATCAAGGACAGGCTGTCCGTTTTCTATCGCAGACTCAGCCATGTTGGTAGCTCAGGATCCTGGGAAGAGAGGGAGCCAGAGAAGCGTAGGTGACAGGCTGTGATATCACTCGCACCTTGGGTACGGTGAGTGCTCTTTAGAAGACTTGAATGGCCGTGTGCAGGTGCGCAGGAGGTTATTAGACACCTCCAGGCCGGGGCATTGTACAAAACCTATTTGCACAACAACGTTGCCTTACAAGTCAGGCTAGATGGCCGAGTGGTCTAAGGCGCTCGACTCAAGCGCACAAAGCTTCTCCCAACAGTGGAGGTATTCGAGTCACGCAAGTGGCGCAGGTTCGAGTCCTGCTCTAGTCAACCTTTTTGGCCTATCATCCAAGATGCCTGGCTGCTTGATTTTTTTGGTATGTATCAATCTGCAAAACGAAGCACAGACAGGATGCGAGTACAAAAGAGAGGCAGTTCTGTCCACCAAAAATTTGTGGGCCTAAGAACAGGGTAGCATGCTAGCTAGCATGGCGGGATGGATATGTAATAGGATAAGTAACCCAGATCGAGACTGTTTGATTAGAATTGTACAACAAGTGACAAACGCACGCTTCCGGTATGACTGGGCGACCATCGGACAAGACTACCTAAACCTACAGTATGCTATTGTTCAAAAGACTCTCCTCTCTTAAGTCCAAGCCATGGAGTCGTCCACTACGACATCCAAAAGCCTACTTGATCTTGAACTTGCCAGAATCAGACGCTTTATGGCGTGTATCCGTGACTGGGGTAAGCGAATCCGGGAGGACAGCGCCCACGGACGGTTGAGATTTATGTTCTGCGGTCGATCTGTTTGCTGTTGGCAACGCTGCCGATGGGGAGATGGACGACGTTGAGGTGGATGTGGGAATGGGTGGTGATAGGATAGCTGAAGTCGCAGCTGGTCCTGTGGCCGTGTGAGAAGGCAGTGGCTCTGCTGACGTTTTGGGCTGAGGAGGCAGGAATTCAGATTGAGTGACTGGGGTACCAGAGAGCGGGCTGCTCTCGGCCGGTTGGTTCGGGTAGTTTGATATGGCTGAAATGGTTTGTGGCAAGGGAGCGGTACTTGTTGGAGTTGCAAGATTTTGCGGCGGGGATGGAGTGAAGTCTGATGATGAGCCAGAGGAGGCCCCTTGAAGGTTGCTCATGCTGGCACCTTGCGCCAGCCTCTCGGTTTCTTGTTTTCGTTTGGCTTCTGCGTCGGCCTCGGCCTCCTTTTTTCGCTGCTCCTCTTGATCAACCATGCTTAACCTCATTGCTTCCATGATCATGAGCTCCTCCAAATCAGCTACTCCTTCGGGCCCTCTTCGATTACTGGATCGTCTTCCTCCTGAACCTCCCATGGCGGCTGCACCTGAACCACTGCCGCTCCTCATACCTCTTCCTCCAGCCATAAGCTGCGCAAACGCCTCCTGGGACATTTCTGTCGTGATGGGTCCCGTGTCGGCACCGCCAGTCGAAGACGAGCGAGAGGACGTGTATCCTACGGGTATTAGGCGATCTCCGACCCTGTGCATGATGATTCTTCTACTGGCTCTGCGAGCAGCTTGTGACTTGACGGCATTCAGCTTCTCTTCCCAGTCGGGCCGGATCTGATCGATGGTGACAACTTGTTTAGATTTCGAGGAGACACTCTTGCGTCGAAGAGTTTCTCCATCGGGTCGAGGATCGAGAACATTGTCCGACGATGAGGGTGAGGTGGCAAGTAAAGTATCAGGCCGTACAATCTAGTGGCAACCTAGTGGTGAGCGATTTGGAGAACGATATAAGCAAAGGATTGACTCACTTTCTGAACCTCGTAAATGACTCCAAAGTCCGGTTCCATGCAAAATGGACAGGCAGCAGGTTCTGACTCAAGATGGGTGATTGTAGCTTCGGCCCGTTTCATCTGAACAAAGCATTCTGTGCAGAGTGGCTGTTCACAGCATCTTGACGTGTTTGTGTTTGGTGGATAGTATAGGAAACAGATGGGACATTCTGTAGCTCCCTGATAAGCTTGAGCTTCGCGGCGGTCGCGATCGATATGTGTGGGAGTTGATGATGAAGATCCTTTGTCCTGACGGGAATTGCCATGCACAGCAATCTTGATACCTTTCTTGAAAGTTTCCGTGGCAGATTGGGTGGTAGACGTTGGTGAGGTCGTGGAGGCTCCGTCTCGTTCGTTTTGCAACTCATCCATTTGAGCAGCCTGGTTTGCCCGTAGACCCCGGAGAGCTGCGATAACTTCTTCATCTGTTGCGCCTTCCTCATAATCTTCCAACCCTCTGTAGAATGGCGCAAGCTTCTTCTCGAGGATAAGACCCTTGACGACAAAATGGGAGTAGTCTTGCGCAGCAGGACGTAAAGCATACAGTCCTTGCGGGTGCAAATGGCCACCATCCACCAATCCGGGCGGCGTTGGTGGTGAAGGAGGTGTGGACATCGAGTTGGATTTGACTCGGCCAAGAGAAGATGTCATTGAACCAGACCGATCTCTGTTTCCCCCAAAGAGGGATGAGACACCTCCGGCCAGAGGCCGACCGGCGGCTCCTGAGGGGTTGGCACTGCCACTCCCACCTGTCTCCAAAGCACTACCGCCTGGCGAAGACTGACGGACTGGAGAAGACTGCCCCGGCGATGACTGAGAGCCGCCATTGGAAGTAGATTGATGATTACCCATCGTGTGGAGATTATCGATGGGCCAGTAGAGTCACAGAAAGATATGTCCAAGTCACCCTATGAGCGAGAGAATACGTCGACCTTGAGCGTATGTGTGTGCAGATGACGCCAACGACGTTGATCTTGATGCACACCAGGGCCACTGCTTTTGTGATCTGTCCCTAGATTGTGGACGTTGAGTGAAGAGAGATCTAGACAGGCAGACTGGAGCAAACAAGGCTGTCGATAACCGGGGTTCAAGGTAAGAGTTATTGCTGAGAGAGCAAAGGCGGCAGACGACCACGATATCATCCGGCGCATGCATAAAGGCCCATGTCATCCTGCTCGGCAATTTAGCGCGTTCGTGACTAGTATGCTAGCTACTCCTGCTGCTATCCTGCAACGTCATGTCTAATAATGTGAGCCGAGGCAGGACCATCGACATCCCTTTGTTACTTCGACTGGACGTAGCATATTTTTCGTCTTTGAACACTCTACATCATCAGCTATGCGCATATCACCATCTAGCCAATTCGACATAGTCGGGCATCCATTGCCAGGGCATGAGACTTAGTTGATAGCTTCAAGACTGGCCGGTCGGTGCCCCCCCCCCCCCTATCAACAGATGGACATGAGTGTGGCAAATTGCCCCAACTTAAAAGCCAATTGATCGACAAATTGCCCCAATTTGTATAAACATCGTCCAGGCCATTCTTGAGCTCCGAGACCAAGGTCGTGAATTCCTTGTTGCTCGATGGCCGAAATCCTTGCTTCATCGGAGACACAGATCGGTGTATCTAGCCTTTCGGCCGAGCACGATCATGAGAGCAACCGTCATAGGATTAATTCTCAAATGCTACACAACAACTTCTGGGTAGCACAGTGGTAGTTGCACTGAGCTGTTAGCGTACTCGTTACGATAGCCACTCAGGGGTCCCAGGTTCGAACCCTGGTCCGGAAGATCTTTTTGGCCTTTTTCGCCGCCCAGATGGCGCAGCATGTCTCGCGTTTCATCTATCTCACCTTTGCTTTTTGCCACTTCAAACTGCTGGTAGCGTGCCCATTGAGACAGGAGGCTGTGAAGAGTAGCAGGGAGTAGATTACCTTCTTTTTGCAGGCACCCGAAGGGGGACTGTTGGCCAGATTGTCCGTAGCGGTGTCTGAGTGCTTCTCGCAAGACGAAAACACACGCTGGCCTCCCTCTTCTGCGCAAGCTCAAACCCAAGTAGCGAGGAGCCACCATTGGGAATGGACAGAAGGGTCTTTTGTTGTGTTTTGGCAGCTAGATGCCCCTGACTCGGTCTTGGGCTCTTGTGGAAGGTATACAAAGCAATAGTGGGAACTTTCATCCGCAATGGAATGGGGGAGAGCGAGCTACCACTGCGACATGGTCACCGTCGCCTATGGCACATGCACAGCGTTGGTACCATCGCCTTCATACTCGGAACTTCTTCAATGATAGATTTGAGAGTTTCACCACATGGATCTGTCCTGGTTGTATGCCTTTAGATTTAATGGGATGGCAAAGAAGCTATGGTAAATTCATCATATGATTTCACCACTCCGACGTGGCCCAGAGTTTCAACCATACAGTAGCTACCTCCAGTTTGGGGTTCTCCGGTTTGAGAAGAACCGCGCTGGCGCACCCAGGCCAGATGGCAGAGCTACCGACTTTTCAAGTATTGTCAACCCAGACATTGTATGCCGTTGCTTTTTGGTCAGAAGCAACTTGGAGTCATCAGGTGCCGAGTAATAGCTTACATACAATGTATGAGAGCGACGAGACGTGCCGCCCCACCCCGGCCTCTGCGCCGGATGAGACAAATTCAGCCTTGGTTAGTGCGAAGCTGGCATTCCGGCCCGGTCTGCCCATCCGATCAGCTTGACTCTTGAATCATCTGGGTTGCCGACGACAGACACCACGCCGCTCCTTCCAGACAGCATACAACGCCAGCAAGATATCGATGAAGTGGCGACTTTCTCACGTTTCACATTGCTTGATAACATGTTACATCTACGTTGCTACACTGGCATCGCATTGGTGCGATAGAATTCCAACAAATAATTATAACGAGATCGCGGGTTCAGCCATGTATAGTATGCCCTGATTATACTCGTATACTCCCCGTCAGTTTGAGGCCTTTGCAAAACATGGGCCAACCCGACTACCCTTCATGGTCTGCTGCAACTTCCATCTGTGGCTTTTCCGGTAGCCTGATAAACATGGTCAAGACCAGCGCAATTACTAATAACCCCCCCGCGACACCAAAGATGGCGGGAGCATAGGTTCCCACAGTGTTCGCATATACGAGGGTAAACAGCAATGGTCCAAACATGGTCGACCCGAGCGCCGTGACGACGGCGATTCCTCCAAAGAGTTTCCCCGTATCACGGGACGAGTCAATTGAGTTGATGGCCATTGAGTTGATGGCGGGCCCAGCACAGGAACCCAAGGTGACAAACATGGTGAGGAGGAGGAAAGCTGGGGGTGATACCCGAATAGCCATACCGGCGTACCCAATGATTTCAATGAGAACGCTTAGTCTGACCGTGATGAGATCGAATTTACTGTCGGCCAAGGTCTGAATGGCCTTGATATTGGCATCTGCGGGGAGGGTTTCCGGTTTGATTGAAGGTTTAAACAGTCGAACGTACGCTGGAGTGCGAAAAGATAATTGTTAAACGTACTTGTCCTATTGTCAGCGCATCAGCGAGAGATATATGCTTACCAGGCATTAGGACAAGCAGCACGAAACCTCTGAAGCCAGCCATCAAGGTCATAAAAGGTCCCAGCTGGAGAAGAACGAGTCCGTATATCAGCCTTTACATCACGTCAATCCCGGTATCCCCAGTCAAAGTCTCACCTCTGCTGTGCTCCAGGTATAACGGAATATCAAAAATTGTGGTTTGAGCTTGTAGACACCCTTGTGAAACGAGTTGGCTGATCAGCCGACTTGACTCTTTTTTCCTGCTGAGTATAGCGAACTGGATGACTCACCATCAATGATGTCAAGCAAAACATGGCCAGTATGACAAACAACAAGTTGCAATCTTTCCTGCGGACCAAGGTTCCAGACTCGGTCTGAAAAACCTTTGTCTTTGGCAAAAACAGTCGCAAAGGAGCGAGAAACGCAAACGCTCTTCGCTTGACTCTGTTGGCCCTTCCCCAGAACCGTTTCATTCGTTTTCTGTTCAACACTGGTCGGCTGATTCTCTGTTGGCCAGTGGTATCCTCTGCAGCATCGTCTTCATCGTCCGATCCTTCTTCCCAGGCACGCTCAGCGGCTTCGCGTTCAGCTCTTTTTGTCTTTTTGGCATTGGCCGCCCTGGTGAGAGCGGTTCTGGCTTGGGAGGAGAGTGATTCGGGCAGGGCAAAGAATACCAAGAGTGCAAGACATGTATTGAGAGTGACAGACAGATAAAAGACACTTAGACTATGTATGAGACAAAGAGAAATGTATTCAGCTGCTGAGACTCCTCTCATTGTGTCTGCCAATCGAGTCTTACAGTTGGCCAGTCGCCTTGATGAGCCACGATCCAACGATGGGCCCAATGGCGAAACCGAGCATCAAAACGCCAGAGACTCGTCCGAAAGACTTTGCCCTGCTTCCGTCAGGAGTGACATCCGAAACGTAGGCGTTGATAGTCGCTGTGGTAGTTGAAAAGCCACCAAGAAGGCCATCTATGATGGGTCCTAGGATGATGAACCGATATCCAAACGGAACCTTGTTCGGAAAGGTGGCAGTCAGAATAAGAATCGCATCACTGTACGAGACGTGACCAGAATTTAGCTCGTTGCGATTGACTCGAGTTGATGCCTGCATACCTTGAGACCGAGCCGAATATAGCGACTGCCATGACTTTCCTCCTTCCCAACCTATCGGAAATTGCTCCCCACATCCCTGTTGTCAGGGCGGACAAGATCCCCATGCAGAGCGTCATGGCTTGACGAGTCGATGTATTTTAAGTCAGCGAAGAGATTCCTGTGCGCTCTCGATCGGTTGTGGAAAAGATAACAATCACTCACTCATGGTCAACGTTGCCGCCGCAGCCTGCGTGTTTGGGTCCCTCTTGCACAGGCTGGGATCGACTGGCACGAACATGGGCGTGGGCTCAAGGTCGATAGTTGCGTTGACGCGTCCCACTGTGAGACCTAGATCAGAGTGGTCAAAGGCATGCTGATGGGGCAGTTGATAACTCTGAAGAGCCCGATCCGCCGCGACAGACCGTTGGACGTCCATCATCCATTTCTCAGCTGGCGTCCAATTGCCTGATTCTGTGTCCCGTTTCGGCCAATCGTAGTAATTTCGAGCAAAAGACTGGTCTTGCGTCTGAGGGGCTGCAGTAGGCGAGTCGGTACCATAATTCCAGACCAGTCTAGCAAGCTCGATGGGGGATAGGCCTCCTCCATGGACTCGAGGACGATCTTGCTGACTCTCTTGAGTCACGAGGAAAAGCGACGATTCCGAGGCTGGCGGATTAGACAAGCACGCTAGCATGATCATGAGTTCTTGACTAGGTGCCACGATCATGCCGACGGACATGGCGAAAGAGATGACGACCGGAAGTAGCCTAGACGTGTGTTTATGCATGAATCAGATCAGTTCCAGCTTTCTCTTCCCCACGAGGTTCCCGAACCAAATGTCGTCAAGCATTTGACCAGAGCAAAGCCACTCTCACTCACCAAAGCGTCGCAGGTCTTCGCCACCTAGGTCTTCTAAGAATACTATTGCGATCTGCGTCATCGTCGTCATCATCCCATTCGGGTATATTGACGTTTTGGTCGCCATCCGCTGGGCCGTCTGTGTCGACATTATGATCTGGTTGGGCCGCCGCATGTTTTACAGAAAGCAGCGCCTGATCTTCGAGATCTCGTTCGATATTCTCCCGTTTAGCAGAGGTCACAATGGAGCTGAAACTCGGGGTCGGAATGAATACGTCGCCACGCTGCGGGTGAGTGTGATGATGGTGGTGGTGGTCATGGGAATGAGTTGGTTCATGTGTAATGTCTGCTGAGGCGGCTTGACCAGTCATGACCCCACCCTCGGGTTCGATGGGTTTATCGCTGGAATGCGGCTGCTCAATGACCATGGTTCAGATGTGGTATGTCTTTCTTGACTATTGTTATTTCACTGCCACACGACCCAATCGGACCAACGTTTGGTGTCAGAATCGGACTTGTACATCAATCTTCACAATGCAGTTGGGCTAGGAAACCAAGTCCACGTTGGGTGTCGGGGTGTGATCAGGATAGTAGTCGGTGGGTGTGTAATTGTGCAAGCGTGACGAATCCGATGGATGATGAATCGAGGTCTATGAATTAGTCGATCTGCTTTGTAAGCCTCGTAATAGTAGTGTACCGGGTAGTCTGAGGATATTTGCTCAATAGCCAGTGCGTAGAGTCAAGAATAGGTTGCAGTGTCTTGTCGAATGAGCATCGACATGGTACTGTATGTATTCGACTACACTACTGTACTTTCTGCTGGTTTGTAAGATCCCGCGCCACCGACGACACACAAGCAACAATTGTCGCTCAGCAAAGCCGGAACCATATCTTCGGTCTTGCCCGAAGGAAAATCGCCAATTCGCATGAGCCAGTAGATAAATGCGATAAGCAGATAACAACCACCATACACCTGCCCACTGTATTATTACTCGAGTACACCGGCTGCCCAATACGTCAAGTATGACCGTTTCAACGCATGTTTCAGACTCGAGTTGCAACTGAAAAAGGACAATGAATCTGGTCCAAGCATATGCATTCACTTGCTACATGGAACGGCCCACCGTTCAAGCTTTTCCTCTAGATAACAGCCCTTTGATCCACTTGTTTGTGCTACTCCCAGAAGCGTTATGGGATCCAGACGTTCCAGGTTGTTGATTTCGACTCGAGGAAGCGACTGGACGTGCCATCTGACCCTTTCTGATCCTGGCATCGTCAGCCGACCTGACCAGTCTAGATCTGCTTGCAGCTACGGGTGGTGGAGCAGAGGCGTTGCCCAAAACTCGGGATCTTTGTTTTCGCTCAACAAGCCTACCCGTATCTGCTTCAACTCTCGGATTGCGTGGACGTGATCGCCTTTTTCGAGTTCACAGAAACACAGAGATGGTTGTGGGGTGAAAAAGATGTTCATACGTTAGTGTAACCGCAATCTGGACGACAAGGTCCCTAGAGCGTTTCTCACCTTTGACGTCTTGTATAATCCGGTCCATTTCGGGCTCTTCTTTCTACGACACCGATTCTCGGTCGAGGTCTACTACTCTGTCTGGCAGTCGTACGAGCCATTCTTTTACTGGACCGAGGGAGCACCATCTCACTCCTCACGTTCCCACGTGGTCGATGCTGTTGTTCATCCCTGAGCCCACCGGCACTCGCAACATGAGCGTCGCCAGATGTGGGATGATTAGGTGCGGTGGGACCGACCCATCCTACATTGCCCGTCCCGTTCATCATGGGGTGAGGTGGCGGAAGCATTGGAGGGAACCATCTGAGCCGAGAAGCTGGGGGCACCATGGGCATCACTGGCACGGCTGGCGGGATAGGAGGAGGGCACGATCTGATCATATTTCCCGCCGCTGCCGTGGGCATCATATGAGGCCGTCTTGGTGGTCCGGCGTGACCCATGTTGAAACCCAGAGAAGCCTGTTGGGCGTGGCTCATCATGTTCATATTGGGAGACATTAACTGAGCTGGCATCCCTCCATTGACCGAGTTTCCAATCCCAGCATGACGTGGCCCAGGCGAAAAGGACAAGTTGGTCGGCGGTGGATGGGGTGTGCGAGGATCGTACGTGTGTCTTGAAAGGTCTGAATCCCTCCATTCTAGTCTGTTTGTTGATTGCTCTGCATGACGGTCGTGATAGTGCCGGTGATCCTCAGAGACAGAGGAGAAAGACGTGCTGCTATTGCTACTACTGCTGCTGTAGCTTCCCTCTCGCTGATGGTGTTTGCGGACAGTTGCAATATGCTCGTGACGGCGTCGCGTCCTCGGTTCGGCATAGGACCTGGAATCATGAGAACGAGCGCTTGAGCTCCTCTTGTCTTGGCCATCTCGAGATTCAAGAGGTCGACGGGGGTCGTTCCTGGCACTTTCTGATGATGGGAAACTAAAGACTGTATCGGTCCATGCACTTTCATGCGAGTCTCGCAAAGGATTGGGCTCTACACATTGCAGCGGCGGCGACGGTGGAGGCTGGTGTGAAGCAGTCATTTGGTGATCATGAAGATGAGACCTCTCGGACGTAGATGGAGGCAACGGACGCTCTGTCTTGTTAGGCCGAGCATCATACTCGTACACGACACAGTTCGAGCCATGCCGAGTAGTCGTTTGAAAGGGTCCTGAGCGGTCAGAGGGGGGTGGTCTGCTTAGAGACATGTTGCCGGTGGATGAGGCTGATAGGCCGGGGGGGACATGGCTAGTGGCAGAGGGAATAGACGGATGCTTGTGCAACGCTGGTGCTCGAGATACATGGCTGCTTGCGACACTTGTGACCGATGGCGCAGCCATTTGAACCACTTCCACTTGGTCAAAAGCGGTCTGAGGGATAGTGGCAGCCGAGTATTGAGGAACGTCATGATGCTCACTCGATTGAACATGAGTGGGCAGAGTCCTCGAGGATGAGAAAGACTGATGTGTATTGACCGTTCGATCGATGGGTGGTGCTTGTTGCTGTTGTCTCGTACCGGGCACAATCTGGTTATTCAAATCCATGATCCTCTGGCCAACACGATTTTAAATCCCATCAGTCAAGACCAGGGCGGAACATGTTAAATAAAACGGAAACTCACTTGTATAGTTGACTCGCTTTCGCCTCCTTCTGGTACTTGTTCCAGCATGTGTAGGTTGCCAGTCGAGTCTCGTTGGATCGGCCGACTCGTGCTAGAGCTTGAACGACTTGGGAGACCAAGCGTTCGAGTCGCATCTTGATGTGGGTTCGTGGCTTCGCTATCTCGACCGACGGATGAGGTCGCATTAGAGGAATAGTTGACGACAGAAGGATAGGGTGTTCCCTTGCGATATGCCTTGGCTGTCACAGGCGACCGTGTTGAACGGGCCTGGTGAGATGTGGTGGATCCGGTTTCAAAGCTGTCGGCTGGATTAGGATGAACCAGTCGAGTGGTTTTGGGCCTAATGTGTTGAGAGTGACTCTTGTGAGCCAGAACCAAAGGTGGGGCGGTGACGAGCGACTCGGCTCGGATTCCAGATACAGCGTGTCTTTGGGCATGAGCAACAGTGGCCGGCTTGGATGGATGTTTCGACTCCTGACTGGGCGCCAGGACGGAAGGTGGCAAGGGCGGCAAGCTTTTATCAAGCTCTTGCATGGAAAACCTCGGTGGTGTCTCGAGCGTCTGCTTGTTCGGCGTGGAGGGGTCATCGAGTCTAGTCGTTGTCACTTCGATTCTCGGTCCATTGTAGGCGACCGTACGAGACGAAGTGGATGGCCTGATCGTCGATGGTGGCAGTTTCAAGCGATGAGGGTCTGTAACGGGATAGAGCTTTACAGAGTTGGTCAAGGTCTTGATGGTAGACGATGTGGGTGCCGTGGTCAATGTCTCGTCAGCATCTACCACGACACGGTGGTGTGAAGCAGCGAGCGACGGGCTGGGTGGTCTCGAGCTGGGTGGCCGTCTGACAGACTTGACCTGCATGGCAACCGGTGCGTTTGCTCCGTTTGTTCGAGCTTGTTGACTGTAATGGTGAATTTGCCTATTCTCCTTTACATCTGATGGTCTGATCTCTGGGAGAGCTGGTGAGAGCACTCGAGGCGTTGGACGAGCAGAAATGGATTCTTTGGGAGAAACGGTAGAGGCCATGTCGTTTGTCCATGGTTCACTGGGAGGTACCAGCGTTGATGAGTGTCGGCCATTCCGTTGCCTCGTTTCCTTTACAGGGTCTTGCTCGTTCAAGACTGGCTTTGTGGACATGGCAGTACCTGGACGGATTTGATTCCTCCAATTTTCCATCTGATTGTACCATCTGCGATTGACTGAGATCTCAGAGGCCGGAAGAGTGTACTCTGAATAAGAGTAATACGACGCCTTGTCCTCGTCATCATGATGATCTGACCTTGGCATTATTTGCTTGTTCTAGGATGAAGCCGTGGTATAGCTAGCTGTCAGCATTCACGCATTCACCGTCCTTGGACTCATTGCAGGATTGCTCACCTGTCAACTCTGCTGAATGATATTGACCGTACTCGTCACCTGTCAGCATCTCAAGAGGTGTAAAGGCAAGACTACTAGCCCTTGCCACCTAGCCGTCTTGTCTAGCTTGTTCAAGCTGCCCCACGTCATCCTCATTGTCCGTGTTGGTTTTCGAGATTTTTGCAAACGACTTGCGGTAGATCACTGCTTGTCATTTCACTTGTTGGCGCACTAGTCTTGTTTCGTTTAAAGTTTCTCTTGTAGTAGTACATCTAGTTGAACGGTCTGAAACACGCCTTTTTACTTGAATTAGGTAGATTGTCATGTTGGATGCGTTTCATCTTTGGGATTGACGCGCAGACGGCTGCTAATAAGCTACTAGTGGAGCTTTCGAGCGAGCGGGTCGTGACAAGGTAGAGGGACCACCACTACTACTCAATGGTCAAGTAAGCCCTCAAAGCCTCAAATGATATCAAAATCACTTGGTCAGTGGTTCAGTCAACACAAACAGGGCACAGATTTCCTTTGGTTCGATAGACGGTGACTCGACAGTCGCAATGGAGCTTCATGGGCATGTCAATATGGATGCATGGATGTTGGTGCAGGAGCGGTTGGACTGAATGCAACGAGCGACTCTTGACACATGAAATGACGCTTGCTCTACAATTCCTCGGTCGTTTACCACAAACTCCTTCGGATCACCCTGGCTTCTCTTGCAACTGCCTTGTTGAATCCCCATTTGCTCTTTCGCTGAGCTAGTGATTCTCGCATAGCTTCTTGTTGCGCTTTAGGGATAGGGGCGTGCCATGCAATCTGATGTGACATGTGCGAAGGAATGTTGAACCTAGAGAGCATTTTCGAATCACAGTCAGCACATATTGAGAGAGAGAGAAAGAGTTGCAATAGGCTGGCCAAAATGGACACGTACTTTTGAGCCAATGCCTTTCTCGTCCACTTTACAGGGTCTTCGGCACGCAATTTTCGAATCTGCTCCACCGTCTCTTGTTTGATCACCCATCCAGCCGCCGAATCCACTGCTGGTGCGTTTGGTCGAACAGCCGGAGCGCCTGCCTGTGCACTCGCTCGCACATCGTCCTCTCCGTCGGCCCACCTCAAGACATCAGGGACCATACCAGCCGTGTATGTTGGTGCGGATGGAGGAGGAATGTGGTGTAGAGAGGCTCCAGTGTCCTGCAGTACGAGTCTTGAGGGGATATGCGCCTCGTGAGGTCGAGGTCGGGATGCAGTTTCTCGATGAGTAGGCTTTCGTGGTCTAGGTGTCGTAGGTTCTGGTAGGATGGGTTTGCGAGTGAGACGTGCATTGTGCAGAACGCCTCGTGTCTGAGACGGGTTTACAGGTGACTGCAGCCTCAATCCTAGCCGAAGAGACATGGTGCGTGTGTGCTTGTACAGAGCGTATACGGTAGGGGTTGTCACTGAGGTTTGCACACGATGACTTTCAACTACTCAAGGCACATCTAAGTCGAGCGGGAAAAAGGTCTCCTATTCACGCGGGGGTCTTAACGGGCCTCCCCAGTGACTTTCAGACTTAACGCGTCTCTAACGGTTCACTGTCTGCTTGAGACATTCCGTGGGGGCCGCGATACCAGGAATTCCGATTACTCAAAAGGTCAACATACAGTCCTCGAATACGGGCCGCCGACTGCTAAACCCCTATTCCACAACATACCCTCCCTCACACACCCCTCACGACCAGCACATCTATGCATGGCAGTCATATAGTCTGACCTGGTCAGTCTCGGAACCACCGTCCATCCAGCCGTGCCGGCAAAAAATAGCGACGAAGAGAGAGACAGAGAGACAAGTCGGTCACCGCAAAACATTGCAGATTACATTCGTCAGAAGCGTGAGCGGGGTGGAGAGTTGAGCAGTATCTTGGCTAGAGGACCTCTTCTCGCTGCATGTCATTCCAGCAGTCATGGCAAACTCATCCTCCCCTCCTCCTGATGGTACTCGGTTGCAGAAGATGGAGACGGGTACGACCTCGAACCATGACACACAAGACGTGCAATCTACTACACATGACAATGAAACCGTCAATACGTCAGGAGACGCACAAGCTGCGACCACGACGACGACGACAGAATCAACAGATTACGACCACAAAGAAGAACAGGAACAAGCGAGATTGCAGCGGGAAGCTGACGAGAACTTGGCCAGGTCGGTAGCAGAAGGCTTGTTCGAAGGCGTTGTCCCGGAAGAATTGTTTCAAGCCATCCGTCAAGCTCAAGCTCATGACGATTTTCGACATTTGCACGAAGGACAAGAGGTAGGCCAAAACAACGGTCACCATCACGATCATCCAATGCATGATGTGACGGACTCGATGATCAACTCCATTTTCAGCTCGGATTTCTTGGATCAGTTGAATGGAAATGAAGACGAGGATTTGACCTTTGACGTGTTAAACGACACACACAAACAGTCCGAGCGTCCAGAAGATGCAGAGGGTCAGCGCGAGACTACTGGTGTCAATGAGGATGCACCTCTCCAGGCCCAGCCCATGAAACAGATTGAGTCGGAAAACAAAGAGACAGAACGCTCTACAATAACAACTGGTTCAAAGTCGCCTCCTCAGTCAGCGTCGACACGGGCCCCGACTGTGGACGGAGACGCTAGTGATACGCATTTCCCGATGGACATTACGTCCAAAAGTCCTAGACGTGCAGATGCAGAGACTGCCGCCAACGAACAAGCTATCGTGCAAGAGGCTCGTGAGGATCCATCGACACATGGCGTATCTGACCTGGAAGAGAAAAACAACGACGCGTCTCAAGGCAATCAGCCTCCAGAATCATTCCAGCCAGGTCGCGAATCACCCCATTCCCTTGCATCTGCATCGAGAGAAAAGCGACCGTTTCCTTTGAACGAACCCAGCGCAGCAGGTGCAGACGATCAACATGACGACAATGATGATCGCGAGGTGAAAAAGAGGCGCATAGCAAATGAAGATGTCAGCTCCAAGGAGATATCATCATCGATTCTGGAAAATACACATACGGTTCCAATGGATTCAGCGCCATCGGCATCGCCTCACCATCCCTCTCAGCGAGAAGCTGAACCCGCTCAGGACACAACTCCGACCTCACCCAGCCTATCAGCATTACAGAGCCTTGCGCAATCGATATCTACCCAAGATGCTGGAGCAAAGATTTCAGAGATCAAGCAAGGATCGGCTAGTATGGAAGATATTTTTGCTTCAATAGGCGGATCTTTTGCCATGAACACCGGGGACGGACATGGAGAGCCATCGCTCAGTCAGTCGCAGATAGACGAGATTGTCGGTAAGTACTTGGCTGGTCCGCATACACAGGAAAGCGTCCATCTTTTGACGTGTTTTTTGCTTGTCGGCTACAAACAGCTTCGTTGGGCAGAAATTCAAAAGCAAGTCAGTCCGAAGGGGATACATCCAACGCTGACCAAGGCGCGTCAACGAAAGAGACCACATCAACAAATCAACCGTCAGATACACCAAAGTCCGGTCAGGATACGACCCAACCCGCACAACCCGAGGCCACCGCTGCTGTTGCCCCTAGTGAGCAACCACACCACCCAGACGACGCTCAAACAACCGAAAATGTTGATCAAGGTGAAGGCTCCGCCGATCCAGCAGCCCAGGCAGCTGAATTACTCGAGATGATTTCTGCACTATTGCCAGGATCACAAGGAAAGGAGTATTGGCAAGATGACGACGAAGAAGAATCAGTGCCAGGGACAGCGCCGGGCACGCCGGCACCGAATGAAGCCACTTTGACCAGGGATGATACTGACAAGCACGAACATGCAACAGCTACGAGTACCGCCGGTCAAGAACATCTCCTGAAATCGCCTGCTCCGCCCGCCGCTGCCAGGATACCGCCCATGACGGCCTCGCAGCCGGATTTGGACAAGGACAAGGCGCAATCGGCCATACCTCCAAAACTTTGGCCTCCTCCTATGGGTGGAGCACTTGCAGAGGGTGGGAATGTGGGTGCAGCTGCCCCTAGCAATGACCAGGGTAAGACGGGAGTGCAGTCTGAGAAAAAGGAAAAGAAGCGGAGAAATCGGATGGTCTTGTGAGCTCTCAATCTTTAGAGTCTGTTGGTTTTTGGGGTGATGTGCGCTTACGTTCTTCCCCACGGTTGCCCGATATACAGGAGCTGCACAGAGTGTCACCGCAGAGTAAGCAAAGCAGCCTGTCGTGTATGCTTTGTATCGACATTACGCTAATGCCCGTCTTATTGTTCACAGAAACGTGAGATACGCCCATAGTGCTTTTGTGGGTGCCAATTGCTGACGATTCGCGCTTCTTCCCTTTTCGAATTTGAATTGCTTTTTCAGAACAAGTGAGTATCAGGGGGTACTCTTGCTCTTTAAGACTCAGGTGCTGACAGGACATTGAACAGTGTGATCGTAACATTCCATGTGCTAGATGGTAAGTCTCCCGAGGAAGTTAACTTGATGTGGTGAGCTGCCGATTGAAACGACATTCACAAAAACACAGCGTGAAACGAGGAGTGCCCGAGCTTTGCCACATGGAGGCTCCGGTCATGCCATCTCGCAAAAACAAACGAAAGTACGTATGGCCGTCTACGTTTGCAATTTGGCTGTATCATCCTGATCCTTGCTCTCGATAGGCGCGAAGATGGCTCGTATTACAACGCAATGCACGCCCCTGGATTTGACTGGACGGCGCGAGTACGAGCACTGGAAAGTTTGCTACGAACGAATCCAGCGGCGTTTGCAGATCTCGATCTCAATGGTTCACTCGTCAGTGGCGTTTCTAGCCTGCAGGCTCCTCTTTCTGAGATGCCGACAGCGGACGAACAAGAAATGCAGAACCAGGTCCAGGCTGTGATTAGCTTGATCAATCAAGCTCAAGCGGCTCAGCAACAACTAGAATTGGACGCGACCGCTGCCCATTTGCACGGGTCTACCAGTCTAGGCCAACAGGGACCATCTGCCACGGCAGCTTCAGAGGTCACCCCAACGCTCCATAGCCTGATTGATCCAGCGCTGACAGGCAGTACCGTACATGGGTCTCATCCCGATCAAGAGCAAACGCTGGAATCAGCAACGCAAATACCGGATCAGGCCGTCGACTTGACGCTGGCGCATCCAACGCCGACAGCCGAGGCTCAATTGAATGATGGTATCAATGAAGATCCGACTCGAGAGGCTGAACTAGGTGGCACGAATGTTGACGGTATCCAACCTTCAACCGTTACAGATTCGGTTCAAGCCGAGTCCGCAACGGTCGCGGAAGATGCCAGCAAGGCGGAAGATTTACCGCAGGCTTCAATTAATGTCTCGTCGCCAACCATTTCGGATCGTGGCGGGAAGCCGGATGAAGATGAGTCCAGTACAAAGGACGACCCAAGGAAGAATGCGAAAGAAGATGAACAAAAAGAGATGGAGGGGACCGTGACGGCACCGCCTCAGACTGTTGATACGACGACAAGCTCCTCCGAACCACAAGAGACTACAATAGCAACGCATGATGGTAGCAATGAAACTGGAACTTCGAGCGGAGCAGCGGTCGAGCGCGATACCGGGGCTCTCAATATCCCGGCCAATCTACAAGCAGAATTGGCAAAACTGGCACAAGGTGTTCACGAATCAAGCTTTGCGGATGAGCTTGGCAGCATGCAAGGGCCAGATATGAATGTCTCGGAGCTTCTTGGAGGTGAATCGTCAGCCCTGTTAGCACAGCTAGCCAGCTCTTTGGCTCCTCAAGCTGGTTCTCAACCAGAGTCTGGTGCGACCGACACGGGGCAAAACGCCAACATGGCGGAGATGATTGCACAATTAGCTAAAAGCGGCAGTGCGGCCCCCACACCTGCCCTGCTTGGTAATGTACTAGCAGCCAATTCACAATTAGCCCCTGCCGCAGAATTGTGGAGTCAAGTTCCACAGGCACCGGTCGAGACGTGAGTCGACGTTCTGTACCGGCTAACTGGAATACCTCTTCCAAATCATTAATTTTGCGTTTGTTTTCTTCTCCAGGATCCAACAAGTCGTACGAACGTTCCAAGCGGATGCCGGTCCGAGCAAACTCAATCTAGGGGTCTCTGGATTCCGACAGGATGATGGCCGAATATTCGTGCCTCCTACGACCAGGCAGGTTGAGCGGCAGCTACACCTACGAGGCGGATTACCGCATGAAAAGTTACCGGTCGAAGGTCATATACCCTTTCTCGAACTCGGCCTGAGATTTGCTTATGGGAAAGATGGGAACGCTTTCAAAGAGGGTCGAGTGAGTAGATTAGGCGAGAAATGCTGAGCGTCTTCTGGCTGGCTCATGGACGATTTTCCCTTCTCCAGATTGCGGCTGTCCAAACAGTGTCGTTGACAGGTGCGCTCCGACTAGGAGCCACATTCTTGTCCCGATTTCCTTCAACACCCGCCGTCAAAGTAATCTACATTCCCAATCCCACAATAGAGGAAGAAGCGTGGGCACTTCGAGAAGCAGGACTCGAAATTCGTCTATATAGATTTTTTGATCGAAAACTGGGTGGTGTTGACTGGGAAGGGATGAGGGAGGATCTGCAAAATGCGCCTCAACAGTCAATAGTCGTCTTGCACGTTGGTGGAAGCAGTCCCACGGGCGCTGAGCTGTCGACAGCCCAATGGAGGTTGATCACAGAGGTTGTCAAGGTAAGAGTCGTCGCATGTGGCAAGCCCATAACCTCTGACAGCTGACACTCACTCGCAATGTTTGATTTCATCAGCAACAACGGCACATTCCATTCTTTGTCAGCGAATTTCAGGGGCTAGCAAGTGGCAACGTTGACCGCGATGCTCAGCCTTTACGCTTCATGGCACACCAGCGGATACCTCTTGTCCTCGCGCAAAACTTTGATGCCGTGCGTTGTCATTAGCCGTCGCACACGAGACGGTTCCGCTACTAACCCGCATTCTTTCCATTGCGCTTTAGGCCATGGGGCTTTACGCTGATAGCCCATCTATCCTCTCCATCGTAGCGAACACGACAGCTAGCAAATCGAGGATCGAATCTCAACTCAAACATATAGCTAGAGCTGTGCATTCCCATCCGCCTCGTTGGGGGGCACAAGTAGCTGCAAACATCCTGGGCAACGAGACGGTCTACAATAATTGGTGGGTGGCCTTGATCATGCTCAGGTGCAGCGAGAATCCATCTAAATATTCCGATCTGATCTGTTTCTGCCGGAAATATAGGGTTCAAGAAGTCAAGGCGATGTCAGACCGACTCAAGTCCATTCGCGAGAAGCTGTATGATCAATTGGCAAACAGACTCAAAACGCCTGGTACTTGGACACATATTCGTAAAGCGCAGGGGATGTATTGGTGAGTTGAAAAGGACCAGAACCGGTAGGCAATGACATTCTGATCAGCAGGTTAATTATTTTTCTGCTCTTTTCGTCACCGTAGTACCACCTTGCTCACTCCGGAGCAACTTCAGGCTCTCGGTTATCGCGAACATATTCATCTGCTCCCAGAAGGTTGCTTTTCCCTGGGATGCCTAAACGCTGCGAAGATTGAGCAGCTAGCCAAGGCAATAGACAGTGTGATACGACATCCACCTGTTGAAGAGGACGACTTGGCAGCTCAAGCCGCACTTCAAATCGAAATTGCATTGAGACAAGGCTTTGGGGGCGAGGGATTCTGAGAGAGCACGGGTTTGATGATATGTATACCTGCAAAGTCTGGACGACACACTTTCGATTTCGTCATGTTCACCCCGCTGTATACAGTATTTGCAAGTTTTTAGTTTCATGATGCATACAATCACAATCCAGCATGGCACAGAGAGAGTATCTACCAGAATTGTCAAGCTATAGATCTGTTAAGACCTCTGCAATCACTCAGTCATTCAGTTATTCAGTCATTCAGTCATGGTAGGAATGACATCATCAGTCAATCGAATTGTCAACAAAGGTCTTTCCCAATAATCTCCCGATCGATCGAGCGAGAATGGATGCGTCGATAATTGAGTTGAATCCAGGAGACTGGAGTCACTGTCGGACTGGTATAACTAAAAAGATTATTGCAGCAGTAGCACTCGGACAGATATCACGTCGCAAAGTAGCCATGCGTGTATCAATCCCCAACATACCTCTGCCAAACTCAAAGCACCCAGCGTTCGTCAATCCATTCGCAGGAATCACGCATCAGGATGCAGTCGCCAAGGTCAAAAACTTTTTGGACAAGGGCAAGGGCAAGACGTTGATCGTAACTGGAGCCGGAGTCAGTGTCGATAGTGGAATTAGGGCGTATAGAGGAACAGAAGGACACTGTGAGGATATTGTTCTCATAATGGAGAGTAGACTGTTATGCTGACTCTTACCACCATGATCAAGACACTGCCAACCCAAAATTCAGGTTTGTAAATTGTGCTTATCAGTGACACATGTAATTCGGTGGCTGAATCATCCTTGACAGACCCATCTTTTACGGCGAGCTGATGGATACCGGTCCTAAAGGCGTGTCATATCGGTAAGAAGAGGCGAATATCGAATTATATGGCTTGCGTCGACTCGCTGATTCGTAATTTTGTGTCTCTTTAAAGGAAACGATGTATGTCACGGTTGAGTTTTGCACTTTGATCTCGATGGGACTCCAGTCATTCTGATAACCCTTTGCCCTTTGCCAGACTGGGCTCGATCTTTTATAGGTGTGAGTCATTTCAAGTCTGTGTGAATTGCACCGTCCCTCTGACTGAATCGATACTGTAGTACGTGCCAGTACAACATGCAGTTCCCAATCCCACCCATATGGCCGTATCATCACTTCAACGGCTTGGCGTAGCGCCCACATTGATCACCCAGAATGTAAGGTTCGGAACAGGCTGAGTTGCATTGTAAGAAGAGCACCCGGTGACCGGAACCTTTCATGCAATTCCAGGTAGACCGCCTGCATCACAAGGCCTCACCATATCCTCTCGAGGAAACGGATCGGAGAACGCTCGAGTTGCACGGTACATTACATTTCGTGCATTGTCCAAGCCACGGGCATTTGATGCAACGAGATCGCTGGCAGCAACATCTTTCAGCATTGAACCCTCGTTGGCAAGAGATTGTGAATGAAAGTCGAAAGGGACCAATCAAGATGAACCCAGATGGAGATGTGAGTCTGTTTTTGTCTTTTGAAATTGGCTTGCGGACTTGAACACAGTCTTCTTTCGTCCTTCATAGGTCGACTTGGGCAATGTCAGCTATGACCAATTTGTGGTACCCGGTTGCTCCGAGTGCGAAAGACTAGGTATCCAAGAATCGATAGTCAAGCCAAATGTCGTCTTTTTTGGAGAAACAATAACGGACCAAGTCAAAGAGAGATCGTCAGTAAAGTCGCCTTTGTCGCAGGAATATATCTGCCTGTGATTTTCACGCTCATTGGTCCTTTGCTGTTGAACCAGATATCAAATGGTCGATGATGCCTCTGGGATACTGGCGCTCGGCACTTCACTCGCAACTTATAGTGCTTTTCGGTGAGCCACCACACGCCGTCACATGTTTGTGCATTGACACTCACTTCACTCTGCAATGGCCCAGGTTGATTAAGCAAGCAGTCGAGGCCAAGAAGCCTGTTCTCATTCTCTCTGTTGGCCCCAGTCGGGCCGATGGGATGCCAGGAGTCGATAAGATTGAGATGAAAGCAGGTCCAGTGCTCAAAGACGTGGTAGAGCTCTATCTCAAGTGAGTCAAAGTTACAGACCTAGGATTTGGTAGTAATAGACTGTAGCCTAATACCATGTGTTTTGCCTCTACAATGTCCAATAGTTCGAGGAAAGGTCCGGTTCATGATCATGTCAGACATTTGCTGAATAAAGGCGTAGTTGTAGCATCTTCGAATCAACAGAAAGCTCCACCACCGGAATCTTCGACATGATGAGATTCAAGACCTTGTTTGGTGCCATGAAGACATTTGCTTATACAACGCTTTTTGTCTACGATTACAATAACATGCATGTCTACCATTACAACCACATGCCCTGCAAGACAGCCAAACACCAGCCCCGCATCACATACTCGATAGGACACAAGACACAATATTATCAACTATGTGTGTGAATTGCTTTGTACGATACGCCCACTGTCTTCTCCATTAAGCTGCGCCTTCAAAGGTCGACCTCGTTTCATAGGCTCGGGCAAGGGAATTGGCTCAAACTTCTGGGGTAGAATGTGTGGCTGAGAAAGAGACGAGTCACCTAGAGCGTGTGCAAACCCAGCTGCAGACGGGTTGTAATGCTAAGTAGGCAAAAAAGTTGTTGGACCGCATGTCAACTCGTAGCGTTCGTAACGTAGCCAATTTATCATACTTACGGTCACCAATTTTTCGATATGCCTCTTCATATCGGCAAGCCCACTTTCGATTTGTGCGTGCCTTTTTGTGGCCAAGGCGTCGAGATTATCAACATGAGTATAGGACTGATGATCCAACTGGATTTGGAGTTCAAGTAGACGCTGTCTCGAGGCATTCAATGATCGACAGGCCACTCCGTTTAATTTAGATAGCCGGACCGCAACGTCCCGCAAGTTAGCAATGTCCATCGTCTGTAATGCTGCCGAACCATCACGGGAGTTTGCTTCTCTTTCTGATGATGATTGTAGTTGTGCGCGAAGATCTCTTATCTCTTGCCGTAATATTTGCTCCACCTCCGTTTGGAAAGTGGGCGGTAGTCCTGATGATGGCTTTGCTATCGGAACCCCCCTTGCTGGGCTGGATATATTGACAAGATCTGTCGAGTCATCGACGGCGATGTTTACAGACGGTCTGATATCTCCATTCATGATGGCTTCGTCAGGAATGGTATTCAGTCCGAGCGCCATGATCTTGCTCTTGAGTGCCACATTCTCCTCGGTCAAGCCTTTGGCCATGGTCTCCAGAATGGCAGCTCTTTGTGCTTGCCTGTTTCGACTTCTCTCAGCTGCCAACCGATTTGCTTCGCGCCGCTCTGGTCTAACAGGATATGGAGAGACCTGATTTCTTCGCTGCTTGGTTCCAGGCTGGTCAAAAGGCGCATGATGTCTCGGGTGATTGCTCGTTGCTGCTTGTGTGCGCTGGTTTGAAGGATCAACTGTCTCGTCTACGCCCGTGACGGACCTTGTTTTGCTAGAAAACTGGTTCGCCGAAATCTGACCACTGACATTCGATCGAGATGTGGATGCTTGGGCTGGAATGTCCGCTCTCGCCGAGAGATATTCCTGCAGGCCCCATGTGCCATCTGGGCAAGTCGATTCAGCGGGCTTCACCGCTCTGGATACTCGAGGAGCCTTGTCATATGAGCCTCTTGGACGACCCCGACCCCGTTTTGCTGTATCCATACCGTCCCCTGTCATCCACGATGGGACAGTTGTTCGAGGTGTCGTTTGCTTGGACCGTCCACTGTCTCCTTCTCCCTCTTGTCAACACTACAACAATACCCGACTGTATACTGTGGTCACTCACGCAGTCACGTGATCTTACATCCCAGCCTTTCGTATTTCCACCGCTGCGAGCGAGCGCCATTGGCTACTTTCCGAGCGGGCAAAGGAACCCCTATCTGGAGCTTTCATCGCATCCCATCCTGCTGACCCCTATTCCCATTCTCGGCAATCACATTGATCATTCAAACCTCACACACCATTGTCCCAAGTTGTACAACGCCATCACCACAAAATGGCTGCCGGACCTCTGAGAGACCCCTGGGCTAAGCGGGAAGCATGGAGGAAGCACCCCATCTTCCAGAACAAGTACATGTTCCGGTGAGTTTGTCAATGCTCATGTGCTTCAGTGGGGTCTTCTAAATGAAATGCTGACTGATGGTTTTGGGTTATGATGTCCTAGACACTTTTTCCCTGGTTTCGGCTGGGCTGCAGGCGCGTTCGCTGCCTATGTAATCTACGACGACTACTTTGCTACCAAGAGCCACGGATCCGGCCACCACTAAGATTGATATCTTCCTCGGGAATGGGCAGATATGGATTCGGACAGTGAAGCAAGAGCTGGAAGTCGAAAGCTAGGCAACCAAAGGATCGATGAGGGTATGCGCGACCATCTGGAGTCCATAGCATCGACGCTTGGATATCGTGCAACTGTAATACAATAGTCATGAGCTCATTGGACAGAAACCAAAGTGACATGATGTACACTCTCGTAAAGTCTTGATTCAATGCGACAGCTTTGGAAGGTGAAAGATGTCGGCCAGCCATGACTACTGGATGCAGGCATGTGCTGAATGGATACATTACTACAGTCATACAGTTTTCGTGTCAGATTCGTGAACAGCTAACGCCTGTGATTGCGATGCTGTTGCGGTGGCTGTACATTCGTCTCGATATTGCCATTATTGGCAGCGGGGATGGGAAGGGGAATCCCGCCATTTTGGTTTTGCTGCTCAGACTGCCTCTTTCTGGCTCGATCTTGCTTGGCCTCCATTTCATGCCACTCGCCTTGGACATTGATAATACTGTGACCAAAAACCGGGTCAGTAGAGCTCGAGTAGGTGATCTCTGACAGGTCACTCACTGGGAGGGAACTTCAGGTCGAGGCAGCTTAGTCGTGAAATAGGGATGGGCCAAAGCTTCGTCTGCCGTCAACCGGCGAGCCGGATCGTAGGCCAACAATCCCTTCGCTACACTCAGCCCATATTCATCCATACACCTGTGCAAGTCCTAAATGTCAACAAATGACTTGTCGGGCCATACCGAGAAACAGAATACTCACGTTCCAAAAAGCTCTTCTACGCGGCTTAGACTCTCAGCCTTGGGTTTGACGAGCTCATACCATGGGAGTCCTCCCAGGCCCGGCCAGTCTTCAATGCGGGGCGTCCCTAGAATATTGTGGATTACCTCCAGCTGATGAATCTCGTCATTACCCTGAAAGACTGGCTTGCGGACAAAGAGCTCCAGCATGATGCAGCTATCAAGGGTGAGATACGATAGATGTCTCAGAAGATCAGCCTACCGTATCGTAGGACTGTTGCTTGCGGTGAGACTCACCCAGCGCTCCACATGTCAACCGAAGCCCCATATACAGTCTCACCCATTAGCAGCTCTGGACTACGGTACCAGAGCGTTATCACTCGGTTCGTATGGTCCATTCGTTTTTTCTTGTTGTAGAATTTAGCCAACCCAAAGTCTGCAAGTTTCAGAATCCCTTTATTGTTGAGCAGGATGTTGGAACCTTTGAGGTCGCGATGCAGAATCGACTTTCGATGCAAGTAAGATAGCCCCGCAAGCATCTGTTGCGATAGTGACTTGAGATGGGCGGGATTGAAGACGAAAGACGGTTGATTCAAGACGCCTGTCAAATCATGCTCCATGTAATCGAAAACCATGTAAACGGAGCCTAAGATCAGAGTCGCGTTGATCAGCTCACGGATTAAGGAGGACAGCAACAGCAATCAGGGACTGACCATGAGCAACCATCATCTCATGCAAACGGATGACGTTCTCATGACATAAGCCTTGCAAAAGTTTCACTTCTCGCATGGCTGTCACGGGGAATCCGTCCTTTTCGCCCTCCATTCGGATCCTCTTCAAAGCTACTAGACCCAATCCCAGAGCGTTTCGAGCTTTGTAGACCTTGCCATATGTCCCTTCGCCCACTTGTACTACTTTCTCGTACGGTCTGCCTTGTGTTCGCGAGGGAGGCAAATTCGATGTCGATGGAGGAGATGGCTCTTCGGGCTGAGAGATTGAAGGTGGAGGCAATGTCGGCGCCAGCCCTGGCGTGGGATTTTGGATATTGTCTCGGAGCCTTGTGACCTGCTCGATCTCTTGTTCCATCGGCTCACGCCGGAATGTGTCTCGCAGAAAGTCCTTGACGCCCAGCTTGAAACTTGGATCTTTCTTGACTAAGAGAGCCACGGTTGTGTGAATATATTCTGGAGGTTCGTCAATCTCGTCGACAGCCGCTGGACCTGGGTCGTTGATACTGGCAAGCTGGTTGGCTGTAGATGTCGTCGCTGTCGGACCTAGCTTGGGCATGGTGATTTTCACAAAAGTCCGGCTTTGATCCAGTGCTCTTGGATCAGCTTCCACATCGCCCCTTGATTCGGGTGCAACAGAATGAAACGCGGTCCCGAAGGAATCCTTGTCAGCTAGGGGATAATCAACAGCACGATTGCCGTCTCTCGGCATTGGCGAACGATTTGAGTGTTGCTGCTGCTGCAAGTACAGCTCAGATTGGGACAAATGACCGCAGGGTCCCTTTGAAGACAGATTGTCACTGTTTGATCTTGGTTCATACCAACCTCGGCTACCGTATCCCTGATCACGGTCTCTTTGATATCCGACTCGCCTCGAATCGGAATTGTCTTCTTGACGATAATGGCCACGACGGGATGAAGATGCGTCAAGTGGGGGCGAGAAGTTTCGACGACTTTGGCTATCGATGTTGCGTCCAGTGTCATGCTTGTTGGATTCTGTGGATCCGCGTCTGTCATGTCTCCGACTTTGGTGCCGTCGGCCTAACTCGTCGACTTCTCTGTCATCACGGCGTTCGCTGTACTCCTGGCGATTTATTCGACGCCGGCTGTAACCTCTTTGTGAAAACTCGTCCTGATCATCCGTCTCCCTGGTTCTTTTGCGCTCGTCGCCTCGCTGTACATAAGTCGGTGCAGAGGACTGGCTTGAGTGGGATGATACAGACCGTTCTCTGGTATATGTGCGGCTGCGTGTATCGTATTCCCTGTCATCTCTTCGACGACCTCTTGCACTTCCGACAGAACCCGGTCCATGAGTTTGGAGAGCCTGTCGAGATGAAAGCACTGGCGACCGACTTCGGCTCCGAGATCTTGACCACGTCGATGCTCTGGAGGAGGCCAAAGAATCACGAGATAAGGATCTGTCCCTCTGTCGCCGGAAGGAACCCGATGTTGCCCTAGTGCGTGGAGGATACCGATCGCGACTTCGGCCCCTTGCTTCGTATGATCGACCTTGAGCTCTGTCATAACGGTCATCTACGTCATGCCGGTATCCTTGACTACGGTCTTTGTCCCTCGTACGTATGGGAGATTCCTCAGGTGGGTCGTTGATTCGACCGCTATACCTGAAATCATCTTTCCCACCGCCGTTTGAGCGATTTGAGCGATATGCCTGTGACGAGGTTCTGATGCGGTCGTCCTCAGCATTCAGTTCTGAGCGCCCATTATCCCTGCTTCGTTCGGTCTCCCAATGTCTGCCTCTCTTGAAATTAGAGCTACGGGCGGAAGGCGGTTCGACTGGACTCGACATTCGAGGTCTGGGATGTGAACGAGTATCATTTCGTCCTGTTCGCGACCGATCTTGATAACCGCCATGTCGCGACGAACCGTGGTACTCTGTATCACGGCGGCCAGAGTCACGCTGAGTTGTTTTGCTGCTGTTGTGGGCTGGACGTTGACGAGATGATATATCCTGCGTCCAATTGTCACGCCATCGGGATGAGGCGTCATTGGAAGGTCGATAGCGTCGTTCAGACTCAGATGGAGAGACATCTCGCCTGGTGGGCGGTAAACGGTCTTGATTTGTCGATGATCTTTTCCATGCAGCATTTCTATCTTCTGCATATGAGTTTCTGTGACTGTGCCCATCTCTTGAGCGATCTCTTGGAGCCAAAGGTCTTGACCGGTCGAATTCAGCTGAAGATTGATGATCTTGTCGACCTCTATGGCTATCTCTGAATTTGTACCGTCCCTCGTCGGCGACAGAAGCCTGCCGTCCAGACATGACTGTGCTGTGCTTAGCTGCTCTATCGAGCCTTGTACGACTGCGCCCTGTGATGTTGTACCACCTGATTTTACTCGTTGGTCTCGAATGGCTTCTTGTCAATTCAGTTGCTGCATGAACAATTCCCAAGTAAGCCTGCTGCAACATGAGAATTAAGAGTGCCAGGTGATTTAAGCAAACTTAAATGTGGTTTAAACGTCCCGGCTATCAATCTCGAGCTTATACGCCGTCATGTTCATCTAAGATCTACGCTCGGCTGCCAGAATATAGGTGAATGGTAAGCTGTCAAAAGTATGAACATTCACGGCCTACATGGCAGATTCCAAGAAAAATATGACAGATAGTATCCAGGCAGCCAAGGAAAAGGCCCTCCACCAGTCGATCCCCCCAACGCGGCCACCACGCCCCTCCATCGAGCATCCTCACCTCACTGTCTTGTCATCCATTGTGGAGACTTCGGCAGGGCGCGATAAGACTCTCAAGGTTGTACAATACGCCGCCAAATCCTATGTGTTTGCCATCAAGTCTGTTGTAGGGGCTGCCCAGGCCTCAAGTTGGGAGGCTGTCAAGAGGCTCGAGGCCGCGGCCGGTAGCCTGTCGTTGGCTCGGTCAGTATTCGCTCGACCTGTGGGCTGTGTCCTCGTCTAACGATGCTTACGTTCTCCTCATGTGTTTCTGTTGCCATATGACTGGAACAGGAAGTGTATGATCTTGTTCTCTCCCCTTACACCTTTTTTACTTCTCTTGCAAAGTCACTGGGAGACGCCTATCGGCGATCTCTTGGCTTCTTTCATCGCCCTGCTCAATGGCATAGGTACGCTTTGTCACTCAGATTCTTCTGAGACCTCATGGTGTGCTCGAATCACAAGCCTCATTCGCTTGTGCTCTTTTCGTATCCAGCCGACGATCTTTTCTGCCTTTCGAGATTGGGATTGCTGAGCAAAGCAAAGGGATTATGGGCAGACAAGTGGGCAAAGTAGGTTCAACTGCTGATCTAATCAATGACACTCAAATCACTCATCGATAATTCACGCCGAATGTAGTCGGTTCTGGTTCCTCAAAACGGTGCATAACCTGCTCAAGATGGAAACCCAACGCAAAGCCCTGTCCGCCCAAGAAGCGGCCCGTTATTTGAGGAACAATTTTTGGAAGTATGTGAAAGGGTGTTGTGACGCAGTGTTCTCGGGTGAGTGCGTTGCTAAACGTGGGCTCTAGGACATTCAACCTCGCCCTTGATACTAATGAGAATCTCTCACAGCCTACAATGTGTTTGGCTTGGTGTATAAGAAGGAGCTTGTTCAAAACTGCACGGGTTTACTTGCTGGGCTCGTCAGGTAAGACATCGGTCGTATGTCTGTCTAGCATGTGCATCGCTCACATTTGTACACTGTTGTCAACACAGTGTGTCCATGCTTTATCAAACCCACAAGGAGAAATTGTACTCGGCGGTGTGATCTCTGGCTGCAGAAACCTGACCTATACCGAACGCCTATCTAAAGCAACTCGGGTGTTGCTAATGGTATGGAGCACACCCGTGTGACGGCCTCGGTCACGCAGCTTTACATAAATGTACTATCAAATATCAAATCGACACGGCTGCATATCTTAGACATTCCAATGCTCTGATGTTCAACACGAAGACCTTGAGAGATCAGAGCAGATGGTCGAGCGCCAGGCTCTGACTGCCGACTCGGTTCCAATCGTCTGTCTCAAGAGCAAGACGCACAGGCCTAGAGGTGTCGTCTGATCTGCACCTTACCACAGCTCAGACTTCATTCAAAAGAGACCATGTAGATTGCTTTGTTTGTGCAACGCAGATACTCGGTTGAGTGGCCGTCATCTACATCCGAGCCATCTGAGCCAGGCCATAAGGATATCGTGCACAATGTCTCCAGGAAGATGTCATAAATCCATTCCTACAGAAACCGGAAAGCCGTTGATCGAGGTGAATAGCACTTTACAATGTGACTCTTCTCTTTCACGACGTTCTCGTGAATCATGCTTATGAACGGGGCTTTTCCTTCTTCTCCTTCCACAAAGCCAAAAGACCAACACCAGAGACCTTGACGACCTTGAAACGGACCTGAAAGGGGAAAGGCGTACATTGGTCAGTTCCCAAAGAATCAGATGAGGATCGGCAAAAAGGCACCTACACCAGGAATATCTCCCTTAGCCTTTCCTCGTCGACCGAATCCGGAAATCAAGACCTCGTCGTTCTCGTCGACAAAGTTGAGACAACCGTCATTGGGAACGAAAGCGGTGACCTTCTTTCCGTTCTTGATGAGCTGCACACGAACACACTTTCGGATAGCGGAGTTGGGCTGCTTGGCCTCGACTCCGACCTGTCGTGAAATAGAGTAAGATATCAGTCGTCTATCATAACAATGTGATGGCCGGATGGGAATGTGGCGATTTCGGCAGTCCAAGACTGAGAGGGTCAATCAGGTGGGCGAGAGACCATTCGATTACTGTGGCTGAGGTATCGTCGTTCGCTAGGTTGCACACCATCTGCCAGCCCTCAACGGGTCCATATTCAAGTCCATCGAGTAGTTCTCGCACCATCTTTTGCTGTCCTCTATTTGCGCCAATCCCACCCGGCTCTGATCTTCTCTCCAACATCAACATTGAGATCACACTGACCTTTTCCAAAACGATTCCCTTAGCGTGGGAAGATCCTCCGGTAGGGGAAGTCTTGTAGATGTTTCCGAGAGCCCTCTTCTTGTAGGACTTGTCGGCCCATCGGTTGTCCCGACGAGAGACACGGAGCTTACGAGCGGCTTGCAATCCACGAGGCTTTCCGGCTGTCATTGATCAATTGTTTGATTATTGGTGAATTTGCCCATCCATGATAAGTTCATAAGTTCGACCGCAGCGTTCGGGAAGATCCAAATGAAAAAACATAATCAAGATTCGACGTAAGCAAGCAGTCCGCAAGGATTGTGACGCTCAGCGATACTCGGAAATATGACTTACAACCCATCTTGTTGTGTGTCGACTGGTGAGAGTGAACAAGACCCAGACAACGATGGTGCGGTTCAGATGGTCGTTTGAGATGTTCAGAGAGCTTCCCGCGTGCGTGAGGGATTTCGGCGATACGACCCGCGCGTTCTTTTTCACATTGTATCTGGCCTGGCTAGAAGCGCGCGTCAACCTCAAGCGCAATTTTTTCGGGAGCCACATCATCATGTCAAAAGACATAGAACGAGCGGTCCCCGTTGCCTTTCTTTGATACGTAGGACCGGAGGTTGTATTACATAAGCCCGGCGTTCTCATCCAGCAATGATGACGCATCGCAAACAAACCCTTCTCCGCTTTACGGTCTCGACCCTACAGCGAGAAGCTCAGGAATGCCTCAGGAACCATTCAGATCAAATGGTGATATAGCAAAATACCGGTCTTTTCAAACATCATCGCATCATACAAATTAACACAACTCGGTCCTCATCCATAACAAAAGAATTGAGCTACGATGGACGCATACTCGGCTGCAATTGACGTCCTTCGCCGGCTGCCCCCTACAAATGTCGCAGACAATTTGGAAGTCATTTCTCGCTTGTGCCCGGACATTGCGGACGACCTCGCAGTGTCCGTCGACTCCCCATCAGTCATCAAGACAGATGAGACAAACGGCAAAGAATTCTTGTGCTGCGACTACAACAGGGATGGTGAAAGCTACAGGTATATATTGGCTGATCAAGGTTGTTCGATGTAGATGATGATCACTGAGTCATCTTTCGCAATATCAGGTCGCCTTGGACAAACGAGTACTACCCGCCACTGTCTGATGGTGCATTACCGTCGGACAAATTGAGAGACTTAGAGTTGGCACTGAACGACGCCTTCGAGACTTACCGAGAGATGTGAGCCAAGTGGCCCGTTATAGCTTTTGATTGATTACTGATTTGGACCGTAATAGGTACTTCGAAGGTGGATCGTCATCAGCATATCTATGGGACTTGGAAGACGGGGCCTTTGCTGGTGCTGTGCTTCTCAAGAAGAGTCTGCCATCAAGCGAGACGCTGCAAAAGGGGTCGTGGGACAGCATTCACGTTTTCGAAGTGAGAGAGGCATCGCAGAAGGCGCACATCTCCCTCACCTCAACAATCCTACTGTGGTTAGGCAAAAAGAGCCTCATGGAGCAAGGAGAAGGCGTTGTCGATTTGAGTGGTACTATGACGCGGCAGGTCAGTCTATTCACATCCTGTGGTCTTGTCATCGCAGCCAACTAAGGAGATTCATGCAGGTCGAGCAAGATTTCGTTTCTACGTCTTCTTCTCAACATGTTGTGAATATTGGAAAAATGATTGAGGATATGGAGTGCGTATTCTCCTTGCCACTGTGATGAGAGATGTGCTAATGGTCTGGTGGTGCTAATGGTTCGGTTGCCATGCAGGAACAAACAGCGAAACTCTTTAGCTGAGGTTTACTTTGGCAAGACCAAGGACATCGTATCTGAATTGAGATCCTTAGAGGGTAGCGAGATGAAGCGTAGAGAGGCTGATCTGCGCAGGGAGCTGATGGGTGCATTCGGTCGACGAGGCACATGAGATCATGAGATTCCAATATCGAATTGGGGCACTCAATTGTAGACTGAGTGGCTGCTAACGCCAGCCATTGTAACGAGGCACGCCAATTGTAAGATAGTTATTGATACCATCACTCCATGTTGATTCCAATCACTATTACAAGCTGCATGCAAGTCTGTGCCGAAGAGTGTGCGACTTGAGGCTTGAGATTTATTGATAGATGGGTTGCTCGTTGCTTGATGAGACGCGGAACTCGCGGAAGCAAGTCGTGGTGGTCTCCTGGACGAACTCGAGCTTCCCCGCCTGCCGGCCAGTCGTACCACGCACCCAGCACACAACTGGCGACTGACCGAAAGCCTTTCGTAGCCATCTTAGCTTTGGGACCAGCAACTACGCACGTTCGGCGACACACCTTTTCATCATGGGTGTCCTCGATTATGTTCTGATGCGTGAGTACCCTCTGCTCATCTCGTACGTTATTGGGAAGTCCCTGCTCACTCACGAGACACAATGTTTTGAACATGCAGTATTCACGCATCCCGTAAGCCGCAACTTACTGTGAATAGCGTCTGTTGGGTGCGTGCAGAATGACCGACGCCTCCCTCTTTCGCTTTGTAGACAGAACTGCGATCTATCATCAACTATGCAGTCTGGTCAGATGGTACGCGTGATATCAAGGACCCTGCGGATTTTGAGAACACAGGATACGATCGGGAATCAATGCGGGAATGCTGGAGATTTTTGGATCTGACCAGTCGGAGTTTTTCGAGAGTTATCAAGGAGTTGGATGGAGAGCTTGCTAGAGTGGTGAGCTCCTCGTCTTTCCCCAAGCATTCCCCCTGCTTTCATTGATCGAGCCGAGCTGCGTCTAGGTTTGTTTGCAATATCTTGTTCTCCGAGCCCTCGACACAGTCGAAGACGACATGACTATCCCCAACTCCGTCAAATTGCCCCTGTTGGAGGAATTCTACACGAAGCTTGACGAACGTGGCTGGACCTTCAACGGAAGCGGACCTAATGAGAAGGATAGAGAAGTTCTTGTCAAATTCGACATCATCATTGAGGAATATCAGAGGTTGGACACCAAGTGGGTGGCAACTCATTCCATTGTCAGTCAAAGTCACTATTCTGACGAACGCCACTCTGTTCTTCTTGTAGGTATCAGGAAGTGATCAAGGACATCACCAAGAAGATGGGCCGTGGTATGGCCGCGTTCGCAGCTCTGGCAACTCCTGAAGAACCCGTGGCTGAGGTCAAGTCGATCAGCGATTACGATCTTTATTGTCATTACGTTGCTGGACTTGTTGGAGAGGGACTTTCTGGTCTCTTCGCCGCCTCGGGCAAGGAAAGGGAATTCATTCGAGATCAATTGACGCTTTCTAACCACATGGGGCTACTGTTACAAAAGACGAACATTTTGAGAGACTATCGAGAAGACGTCGACGAAGGCAGGGGATTCTGGCCCAGGGCTATATGGAGCAAGTACGGCTTTGACAAGATGGGCGATTTGAGGGACGAGTCGCGACAGCAAGAAGCTCTTTGGGCCCTTAGCGAGATGACGTTGGACGCACTCAGACACGCCACCCCAGCTCTGGATTATTTGAGCTTGTTGAGGAATCAAAGTGTTTTCAACTTTGTTGCTATTCCTGCTGTCATGGCCATCGCCACATTGGAGCGATGCTTTATGAACCCAGATGTGCTCAAGAAGAATGTGAAAATCAGGAAGGGAGAAGTCGTCCGAGTGAGTGCAATGCGAGAGGTCTCACCGTCCCCTTCATGTTGATCCAATTTTTGCTCGATCTCGGTGTGTTGTCTCAGCTCTTGAGAATCGCAGTCAACCCGCGCGATGTAGCATACTGCTTTGTCAAGTATGCCCGACTTATCCACGCCAAAGCTTCTGTTCGCGACCCAAACTTTATCAAGATCAGCATCGCTTGCGGCAAAATCGAGCAATGGGCCGAGCACCAATATCCTTCGTTTGTCAATGTTGCAGCGAGCTCTGGACAAGTGACGTCTTCCATTGACGTGACAATGGGCGACGCTAGAGCTGAAATCTATGAGAAGATTGCAGCTGAGGAGCGTGACAAGGCTGCGGTCAGGAAGCAAAAGGAGATCTTTGACAGCATGGTCGAGCGCGGAATCATCAAGCCCACCAAGGATGCCGATGGCAATGAGATTACACCCAACTTTTACAGGGATAGGGCTGGAGCCCTCCGGAGACATGAGGATAACCAACAAGGGCTACCCGTCATGTTCCTTCTTTCTGCGGTCGGAGGAGTTTTGCTCCTGTTTGGAGTGATTGGAGGTCTCTCAGCGTGGCTCATCCTCAAGTACGCCAACAACTAAGGCCTGGCAGGTCTCTTGGCGTGCATGATACCATTCTTTTTAATGTCTTCACCAAGGTTTTTGCGAGGGTACAAGACGCCCTTTTGGGATCAACGTGTCCATGATTGACTACAGAAGACCTTGTCTTTTCGGATTCATCGTTTCCATAGGAAAAAAAAGGGGTGTAGGAGCTAGTAGTGTATAGGTCTGACGCTTGTAGACATGTAGGATACCCTGCACACTCGAGCTTGTTTTCTGGTTCATTCAATTCTTGCATGTCCAATCGACAAGGTGTGTAAACTTTGATACAGATGCGCATGCATCTCTAGGGTCTGCTATAAGATGCGTTCGGCCCTAGAGCTTCTCGTGATGTTCTTGCTGTGACAGCAGGACTGACATTGGATCATGTAAACGAGTCTATGTAGGCGCTCTTGGCGTCGACTTGCTGAACATTTTACACCAAATGGTCTGCATACTGGTAGTCTGGATGGTTAGTAGGTTTACCACTCGAGAAAGTGCTCACGTGACCGACAACTGACATACGATGTCACTGACACGCGAGCTCACCACGGAAGCTCCTAGATGGCAGCGCAACGTCGCCGCGGTTCTTCGCCCTGACTGCCCCTGACGTCATTCATCGCCTGCACGAATTTTGCGTCATTCAACCTACGGCGGTACCACATCGCTCAGGCGACCTGCAAAAGCACAATGGTGTCGAGTATATAGACCTGGCCAAGCTGAATTCTCAACGCCTTTTTCCCCATACTCTTGATTCTCAACTCATCAATTACAAGACAACTTGACTTGTCAACTTTAACTCAACCGTCTCAAAACCGGTTGATCTCATTCTTCAATCACCATGTCTGACGACCCCGTTCAAAAGGCCTCTGCCCACGACAGCGCTGGCGCTGTTGACCCCAAGGTGAGTTTTACATGCAGTCTACACATACGGTTGAAGCCGTTCCTGACTTGTTCCAACCTTCTCTCTCTGAATTCAGACCGGATCCACTCTCTCCGCTCACGACCCCTCTGGTGAGACCCGATTTGAGCAAGGTCAAGAGGGTGCTCACGGCCGAATCGACGGCAAGGACCAGCGTTCGGTGAGTCGATTGAAACCTTTTGTACTCTCTTGGACTTGCTATTGACCAGACTATGTATTGCACTTTTGCAGCATGCCAACACAGTAGCAGACGCTCACCGAATCGAAAAGGAGCAGAAGCGAGCCGAGGAGGAACGAGCAGAGATCCGACCTACCGAGATTGCCAAGTCGGTAAGTCAGAACATCGACTTAATGGGAGGTGTTGGACGATGGCTAAACAAGTCTTGTCATATCAACCACAGCACGGAAACGAGCCATCTCGAGGAGCAAAGATTGACGAGCGTCTTGAGAAGGAAGAGGAGGAGGAACTCAGGAGGAAGGGAAAGCTCAACTAGACAAAGGATCACTGTATCGATTAATCATCACCCGCACGGCAGAATTTTCATATTCTAATAATACAACGTTGTTGATGGCAGTTGCCAACGGCTTGGAAGCTTCAGTGAATTGTGCTCGCGCCATTTTGAAAGGCATGTGAGGCCATGAAGATATGATTGATCAAGATACGTCTTGTGTTATGTGTCACGAGTCGAGAGAATGCATCAGCTCATATTGCGTCAACCAGTAAATCTAGATTCGGCAGAGCTTGTGAGACCGGTAGCTTCTGTACTCATGTCGCGTCTACAGCCATGTCATTCACTGGCGCTGTTGGGTTCTCGCCCTCATCCGTCTTCATGCTTTCTGCCACATCGTCCGGACTCGCCGATGCGGTCACTGTATCTTCCATCAACTTGTGTAATGCCCGTGAGTTCTGTTCAAACACAAACGGTAGTGTATGTCAATGAATGGCCGTACTTGAATGAGAGCGGATAAACGCACCTTTGCAAGCTCTTCGAGAGCATGATCTGCGATAATAGCAGAATGCCGTGATTTTTTCATATCAGAGGCGAGATCGGCAAGTTGGGTTTTCAGGGTGTTGAGTCGAGCTTCCTTTCTATCAATTTTGAAACATCGAGTCAAGATCGAGTTGATAAAAACGATACAAAGGTTGTACACTCACGACTCGATTTCATCCAGTTCTCGTTCGAACGCATCGTAGAAGAGGGTGTAGCCTTGAAGGCGGTCTTCGCAGGATCCTGAAGCAATGGATCGCAGCACGACATCAGCCAAGGCTAGGAAAGTGATCAACACAGATGTACTCACCGTGATCCAAGCCTGAGAGCTCTGATGCGATCGATGACCTTAGGTGGGGATTCACACTGTCAACCTGGTCGTCAATTGAGCTGTTCCAATCAAATGATTCAGCATGTATATTAATTGTCAAGTCAAGGCAAGACTCACACCAATTGTCCCTTTAGCCTCGTGTGTCTGGCATTGAGGCTTTCCTTCTCCCTAGTCAATGCCTTGAGTTCCATTTCAAGTTGGTCTAATTCATCCTTGGCCTCTTCTGATTGTTCTTGAGCCTTGGAAAGGGATATCAAGCCCTGACGATGGACGTGTCGAAAGTAAGAGCTTGACGATTGAAGCAACTTCGCTGGCTCGGATCCTGATGGTAAAAGAGGGCAGTAGGGAACTGAGTCCCAGACGAGAGCCTCATAAGGTTGCGAGGTAGCCGTCATGACGAGGGGTTCAACTTGTTTCCCAGCCTCATCCGGTGATGCTATGTTAAAAGCTTGCAACGAAGAGTCTTCACTCCATGAGCCTGCACTTGATCAACTCGTAGCTCCACAGTGCCAATAGCAAGTCCAGTGGTCAATGATGTCAGTTGAAATCCCAGTCTTACCATGGGGCATGGATAACCTCACATGTTGCAGCCAAAGCTCCGGCGCAACGACCACCACCCATTTGCCCTGGTGCACGACGCGTCTCACCTCTATCTGTGCTATCTTTCCACTCGACTAGCCGATAAATTCCTGCCCAACTCATTCGAAGAGTGCTAGGTGATAGCAGTCCAAAGTATCCAAACGACATGTCTTTTCTCTCCGCTACTCGGCAATTGGTTTTGGCAGGGTCCGCATCAGCTCCTGTCACTCGTCCGGTGTCGATGCAGGTGGCCAGATATGCGACTGGTCCAACCAGTCAGGACGTCACAGGATACAATCATTTCACAAGGACACTGCGTCAGATTTTTATCGACTATCACGAGACGGCACGCAGTCAGCGAGGCATCAGGTAAGTCGACTGGTCTCGAGTTCCCTTTCGTGCTGTTACACTCCATCTCACTGAAATTTATCGGGACACAGGGATTTCGTTCGTCAGGATCTTGCCCGGGTAGCCAAGGAAAACCCAGATGTAGAATTTGTTGTTAGGGAGTACAAGCAGGCCAACACTCCTCTATTAAGAGGGATTTATAGTTTGTTGCATTCGTACTGCCTTCAGCAAGACCTTTGATGATGAGCTTACCGTCGTTGTGCATCGATTTTCAGCGCATGGACGGACAAAGGAGATTCCAGTCAACACTTTTGACCGGTCACTTGTAGCAGGCAAGGTGAGGGTTTGGTCAATGTCGAAGACTGGGCTTGAGCGCTGACCATTTTTTGCGAAACTCGTATTATTCACTCGCTCGCGAATTTGACTCATAACATTGGCTATGGCAAACTTGATTTTAAAAGGTCGATCTTATACTTCAATCCAGTGGAAACAAGATCAAGCATTTGAAGAGAGCCCCTCTAGAGGCGGGACCTGGCGGGGAGTCTGCACGAGGTATCTGGAGTGGAATTCACTCAGAAGTTACCGGAAACAACTACAAGTTGTAATTGGCGACAATTTGCGAATGAGCATTCATGGGTTTCGACGCTATCAGCTTCAGGTTTTCAGACTTCATGGTAGCGTATGCGATGTTCAAGAGTCCGGTGTAGCTCGTCGGAGTGCAGTGTTACGGGGCCGAACGTCAAGAATCTGGAATGATGCAAATGTTGCAACCCGCTCGAGCGTGCTTTGTCGATGATAGGCATTCAGACCAGTTTCACACATTTCGACTAATGTCTCAATCACCATATTGATACGAAGGTACAGCCTTGCCTCAATCAAGGAAATCTTCCGAAAGTCAGTGCACTATGCCATCGGAAGTGAGCCTAATGCACAAGTGGTGAATACATCATGATAGAGCCCCAAACCCAGTTTGCACCCCTGCCTCCAACAACGGAAAAAATGACCACATCAACAGCATACGCAAAGCTAATCTTCGACTGAAAATCTACAACTAGGGGGCTATGCCTCCCACCATGCCTCCTTGTCCATGTCTTGTGCAGATGCTCGCTTGCTCTGTTTATGGGGACGTGTTGGCACTTCTTTCGAGTGCTCCGAAGCCCGTCTTTTCTTTTGAGCTTTGTCTCGAGATTTGGGCACGGTCGTCGGTTCTTGCTCGAGTGCCGCCACTCCGCCCTTTTTCTGCTTTTGCAAGAACGCCTGAGTCGCTTTCCACATTCGTTTCTCCCATTCAGTCTTGTGGAGTCGGTATAAAGCCATGGTAGCACGTGCATCAGTCACCTAAAAGATGGATAAGATGAACCGGTTGGTGAGTCCGATATGTGGGGGCACACGAAGTTGTATGATACATGTTATCAGAGCGGAACGTACCGAACTATGAGCCCCTGTTTGAATTTTGAGCCCGAGTTCCAACTCCGTTAATTTTTTCAAACCCGGCATTTTGGTTTTGGCAATCTTCCGGAGCTCTGGGTTGCGTTGTGTGTCTCTCAACAACGGCGATGGGTGAGACAAGAGCAAAGCCTGTTGATGGATCCGAGTTCAGAGTTTAAGCTGTTTTGCGAGACTAAGAATTCAAAGTCACCCACTTTTGTATCGTTCTCAACTGCATGTCCAATCAAAATCTTCCCCTTTATCAATTCCGCAACTTGTTGTTGAACTTGCGAGAAACTCATTGCATGTTCCATATCTTGCGGTCGGACACCGGAAACCCACGTTCTCCAATCGGTCACTCTTTCTTTTGGGCGGACAAATGTATCGAGGATGACAAATCCATGATAATTGACTATGGAAACTCGAGCCAGAACGGACTCTTCGCCCAACTGACCCATACCGACCATCTCACAATCGATTGCAAGACTGTCGAGCGTGTCAATGTTAGAACCCAATGGCAAGACAATCCAACTGAATAGAGAACAAAGCTTACTAATTGCCAGGTATCTTTTGGCTCTCTCTCTCGAATTTGCTCTGTCCCAGAACCATTTCAATTAATTCTTGTTTCAAGCCTAACGTCTTGCCATCTAATGCTTGGCTGGCCTCGGCGACTAGCGGGCTTGTAACTGAAAGCGAGCTGTATAACGAGGTCGGGCCACGTCAGTAACACACTCACACCAGCCCCATTTCTCGACCTTGACATACGTTTTTTCGTGCTGAAAAGGCTCACTCCTGATTTTGACTGTCCTCGCCTGAGCAGTCGTTTCGTCTTCGTCGTCGAAATTCAGCAATGCTTTTCCTGTTCCGCAGGTTTCAATCGCCGAGTTTGCCCATTGAAGCAACTGAGATCGGTCGGGTACCGGCTCGTCGATTTGGTGCGCTTCAGCCGCACATTGCGTCCGTACAGTCGGTTCTGCGACGGCTAGCTTCTTTGACTTTCTGTCCGAGGCCAGAGCGCAGCTTGATGAGGTGGGGTTTGAACTTCCTGCGGATGACGATGACCGAATGGTAGATACTACATTTGCAATCCCTAGAGCTCTAGCTTTGACATGATCCGATGACCGCTTGCTCTTTTTTGTTCGGATGTGACCCTGAGATTCAGGCATGATTGCAGTCTATAAGTGAAGATGGATAACGAGTCATCTACTGTTGGAAGTGTTCAAATGTTCATGTGGTCAAAAGAAAGGAAAGCTCCTCAACAAAATCAACAAACTGCAGACACATCGCCTTGGACCATTGAGTAAGCAAAGCGGTGGCAATCTGGGGCGACCTGCCCGCGCACACTCCTCGACGCCCGTTCGCTTGTGAGTTTCTCACGACATGACATGTCTGTGGGCCAACTTGGGCTGAACATTTGAGTTGTTTCCCACGATCCCCTCGAGTAGAATATCAATTCACCACCCGGCACTTTCCATCCATCCAATGGACCAGGCAACCCTGAACCAATACTTTGAGTCGGGTGCATCTTTACTTCCATCTCCCCAGGACGAACATCCCAGAGTTCATGATGCTCCCAATGCACATTCCGTTGCGGTGCGCCCCTTTCTCAGGTTCAACGTTGTATGAAGCGGGCAGCTAATCTTGGTTCTTGTGCTCGCTTTGTCTTCCTTGGGCTTGTAATGATCATTGACTCGATCAACTCCACCTCGGCTGTCGAATGATGTCTAGGCGGAGGATCATGGCCCTCTGGATCTACTTCTCAATGCGATAACAGAAACGCCCGAGAATCAAGCACACAAGACGTCATTCGATTCAAATCATGTGCCACAAGACCTGCAGCGTCCGGAACAAACCCGATCAGCCTCACACTTGGAAGACGATGTCTTCTTGACGTATGATCTCGAAGATGATACACCAGAGTCACATAACGTCTCACATGATTACCAAGCCCAACACCACTCCGAGAGCGGTAATCTCCGGTCTGAACAACACGCTGCCGAAGACGGTCACACGGGCAACACAATACAGGGTCTTCTAGCAGCGAGTCGAATGATTGGCGAAGATACAAGAGACGGGCAGCCATCGAATCAGGTTCGTTTCATTGTCACGCAAGCGTTACGCAGATTAAATGACAACAGGAGCAACTCATCTGTCTGCTGCATATATGAATTTTCTGTGTACAGAATGGTCACGACGTCGAAACGTCAAAGCTGCCGCAACCGGAACATCATACAGCACTGCCCACGGTCTCGAGAAGAATTAATCCGAACCCTCTCAAACGTCGAGCGACATCACCTCCACTCTCTGATATCCGTCGGACCAGGGTCACTAGAATGTTTGCGGCAACGATAGGGCCATCTGGCTCAAGGGTGCCTGAGCAACAAATGTCTTTTTCCACCATCACCATCATGCATGGACATATAGCACAAAAATCCTATGGCAAAGAAAAGAGATTTTTATGTCCCCCCCCGGTAGTACGAATGACTGGCAACGTCAGCGACACTATCGAAACATCGGTCTTCAGATTGGTCAACGCAGACGTTGGTGAAGATATACCTGTAATCTCCAATACTCAAGGTATCCGTCTGAATGCTCCGAATCGGAACATTGATGCTCGAGCTCACCTCCGAGAAGGCATTTCTTTTCCTGGTCTTTATGCCAGTCGAACCGGAAAAGCAAAGGGGCTGCGACTACGGTTAGACGCTTTTCAACCCGGAGGTACGCTGCCGCGAGAAGCAGTCAATCCAACGTCGATGGAAAGTATAGAAAACTTGTTTGCCGCGAACCAGCCGAGCGCCGAATCAAAAGAGTCAGAAAGTGTGTTTGATATCGAAGGACTCGCATCAGCATCCACCATACAAACCGGACCCGGCAACGATATGATGACCCTCGGATCAGAATCATATGAGCAAGGCAATTCGATCAGAGAGTCTGCCCAGACTGACCTGCCAGAGGCGAAACGTTCAAGAGGAGATAACGAGGAGGGAAACAGCCATATGCATATGCCTGAAGCTGGTGTGGTGGAAGGCGAATCTGAACATGCCTCTTACAAGATCGAAACACCGACTGGCGAGGAGCATTCAAACGAGGCTGATGCCATACGCAATGGTGCGCCTGCCAATGTTACAAGTCTCGTCCAAGACTTCAACCGGTTTCAAATCACCGACCGTCCGTGGGCTACATTTGAAGTATCCGGTATTCAAATCGTCTCCAAACCATCCAAACAGACTGTAGGCACCACAAAACCGAGCAAAAATAGCCGAGCTATCGGTATCCGTGTGGGCGACCCTTTTGCTTTGTGGTCGCGGGTGTCTGCTCAAACGGTCATGACAAGATATCTATACGTTGATGTCGACAGAGAGCTGCTGGTAGGACGCAATGGAGACTGGTCGGCTTGGGTGATGGACGTCATCAAGCGCGGCGAGCCCCCTCAAGGTCACGGGAGGGATTTCATTCCAGACTCACAAGTACTGACCTACGGCAGTATCGTGATTCTCAGGGACGTGCATACTCAATTTCGTACCGAACCACTTCTCCTTTGCAAGGTTATAAATGGCACCGTCTACCATCACGACTACGGCCCAGTGTCGGAGTTGCACAGGCTTGCTTTCGCAAAGAGCGTGCCCGGCCAGGGAAGATGGTATTTGAGGTCTCCAATGATCGAGCGAGTTCGAGACAAGCGAGGTTCCAGACCTGGTTCATCTTTCAAAAGCAAGTCAAAGCCGACGACGGAGAAGCCCGACGAGAGAAGCCCTGAACCAACTCAAGGCATGGCTTCTGAAGAGGGTGATTTTGCGAATGGCGACGTGGGGGCTGATGCCCAGGATTTGTACTTGCCTGAAGCATCGGATGTTACCCTCGAAGCCGCAAGGACGCACCAGCAGCAAGGTATGCGAAGCGTGCCGACGGAAGCGAGTGACAAGGTCAACTTTTCCCCGACTCTGTTCAGCGCGCCGCAAATCAAGCTGGAGCAAACGTCTTTAGGCTTGGAAGAGCGGGAACATTTGGACGACTATCTGACTTGGACGATCAGCGGTATCAGTGAGTTTTGCAGAGCATTCAACGCGGTCGGTCAGCCACTTTGCTCATTCTCTTCATCTCTTTGTTGGATAGCGGAGCACAATTTCACCTTTTTCGAGGGCCGTCACGAGATTGGAGATTACTCCTCCGTATTCAAGTCGCCGCTGACTCCAATGCCTGCAATTCTCGAAGCTCCAACGTACAATCATCGGGACAACACGATCACCTTCACGGTCACAAATTACTTTTACGATGATGACAATATCGCTTTTCGCAACAAGCCACTGTTTCTCTACCTGGGTGCCATCGGTCCTCTTCGGGTGAGAACGTTCCATTCAATCGCACCTGATGACAATTGGAGCGTGGCGGATCGTGAACCCCATCGATTCCCCGCGATAGTCACCGATGGGAGTGAAGGAGGACCTCCCGAAAGCAGACCGTATTCATCAGTTCCCCAGAACCTCGAACACACGGTGCTCGTTATTGATTGCCCAGATCCGATCGACATGTGGAGTGCGACACAAATCGAAAGGGATAGATACCAGCGGAACGAACAGATTGAAATGTTATCTCACACCACTATGGCAGCAGAGGATGGTATGGATGACACAGTCCATGATCCCGAGCTACCTCCCTATGTCAAACCGGGACAAGACAAGAAACGCCGGCGGAAAACAGACGGTGACGATGGTGCCATTTCACTCGACGTCAATGGTACGACATCCGGGCAACTTCAAACGAATGCCGGCACTGACGAGGGACTGACTAATCATCCAACACCGTTCGATATGGATGAAGATGCCACGGAGGAGCTGAAGAAACAACCGGCTTTGAATTCCTCAGGACATACCAACAGAGAACCGGACCAACATGACCCACGTACACATAAATCCAGCCCCTCTGTCACGATAGAGCAGACCGAATTACCCCATCCTTTCCAGCAGGTGAATTTTGACAGTCATGATCTTCAACATCCCCGTTTCGAATCTGGGGATGATCATGATCAATCAACGGAACATCCGGATACTGAAATCACCCGCGAAATGGTGGAAAGCCTTGTGCGACAGGCTCAATTGCAAGAACAAGGTGGCGATCTGGGATCCTACAATCACAACGGACTAGGTTCATTCTCGGAAGGCTTCAATCTTGACGATCAACAGCAAATGGCGTTATTGGCAGCACAGGCTGCTCGCTCTCAAGTGGATACCATTCTCCACAACGATATGGCTTTCGTGCACGGCGTGACGAATGACATTGGGATTTTCACTGCTCGAGCCCTTGAAGCTGCGGCTCATGCGGCCCAAGCCGGAAATGACGTGTTGGATCCGCAATCAATTCTGGCCCAGCATCAAGCAGGTCTGGCTGATCAGCCGAGTAATCAGACTGAAGACTCGTCCGCAGCGACACGGAACAACCTTGACTTGAATCAATTGACAGGTATAAGTTTGGAGGTCGGTGAGACATCACAGAGATTTGCCAATCAGGATGACGGACAGAGTGTGACCAAAAGTAAGAAAAGAAAGATGCCGTCGAATGAGAGCAAACATACAGCTCGAAAAGAAAAGCAACCCAAGGGAGGTCCGAAGAAGCCCCGAACGGTCCCTCCGCCGCCTACGCTCGTTCAGTCACCATTGCATTCCTTGGAGCCGCCCGCTGTCAAGATTACAAAGCGTCCCTTTTCTGGATCCTTCCAAGCACAAGGGCATATTCCCAAAATCAAGCAGCTTGGGGCCTCCAGTCTGCCATTGCTATTTCTGCGACAAAGCGACAACACTGGCTATCATACCGGCAAGAACCTGGTCGTAAATCGGTCTGATGTAGGTGGAAGTTTGCACTGGGGTAAGTTTTCTTTGAGTCTGTGATGAAGTCTATTGCTCAGTCTGATCAAACGGTGTTGCGTTCCAGAAATCCGAATCGTTTGACTTTCTACTCATGCCCGTGACCGCTCCCCTGCTCAATAAGTCTCCCGTCTCCATCATTTTTAAAGGATATTGTATACATCATGAAGAAGAGCATTTGTATTTTCTGGCATTTGTAAGATTGAAAAAAGGCATTTTGCGCTGTTCGTCCAAGGCGTGCAGGACAGACATCAATGCTTTGGACAGCGACTGTCCATTTACGGTGCATACGGTGCAAAAGGACCTGTGTACCTGTGTTCGGTCCAATATGGTATTCTTTGGTGTGCAGGTGCCTTGTTGTCAGTCAATATTGTAGCATGACTCTGAAGGTCTGTGTGGGTATGAGCAATATGGCATCGTCGACAGGGGTGGTTCTCATGGCGGTCGCTGGCTCGTCAATATATATCAGCGTGTCTACTTTTAGGCTCACACGGCTTTACATACGCTATCAAATTGAAAGCAACGACCCCAAGCCCTAATTTTCCCTGCTATTCGTCGTACCGGGAACGGCGAAGTCACATCCAGTACGTACTCCGTATTGCCGTATCTATCCATACATACAGACTACATGCAGTACATCTCGAACCGCGCTACTACAGACAGTGTAGCTACTGTAGGTAGCTAGCCGCGTATGTAGCATGTAGTGAAGTGTTTACATACAGATAGAGTATTTATCTCATCAAAGTAAGTCATGCACGCATCTTATCGATGAAAGCATACAAACATACGCTTTGACACGGCCACGTACACGCACCATCTGTCTGTTTATCAAAGACACTGCACCCGATCTTCCGGGCTGAACATCTCACGACATCCGACTAGGTGGTTTGCTAGCCTGCCAGGCATCAGCGATGGCTCGATCAACTACAGTCTCCGCTCCCGGAAAAGTTCTCATCGCTGGGGGGTATTTGGTTCTCGATCCCGACTACGAAGGCACAGTACTTGCTACATCAGCCCGATTCTATACGACCGTAGAAACATCAGTCCAAGTGCCCGCCGGAAGGATTCTAGTCACGTCTCCTCAATTTGATCAGGCCACATGGGAATATGACGTTCAACTAGTTGAGACCAGCTCAGGATCGGTCATGACCACAATGCCTTCTTGCGGAAGTGAAAAGAGAAACAAATTCGTGGAGATCGCCCTGAGAGAGGCTTATAAAGTCGGCCAAGGGTTGATTGGTCTAGAAGCAATGGAAAAAGCCCATTTGAGCTCTACACACAGGCGTCAAGTAGGGCTGTCGGTAACCATCTTGGGGGATAATTCGTTTTACTCTCAGAGAGCGGTGGTAAGCCCCCAGGTCGCCAATTTATCCAAAGTCGAGGTGCTGACTTATTCCTCCTACCCCAGCTCGAGAGTCGAGGCAGTCCAATGACATATGAGTCCTTATTGACCTTGCCAAGGTTCAACTCCCTCGGCGTGAAGATCACCGAAGCTCATAAAACCGGTCTTGGTTCTTCAGCAGCACTTATCGCCTCCCTCGTAGCCAGTCTATTACTGCATTTTTCGGTCATCTCCCCCAGGTGCTTGTCAATGTTCGGGGACTCGGAGAACATATCAACGCGAGAACGATGGGAACTGGATTTGGTGCACAATGTTGCCCAGTATGTCCATTGCCTGGCGCAGGGTAAAGTGGGTTCAGGTTTCGATATTTCTTCGGCAATCTACGGTTCGCAGATATACAGGCGATTCAATCCCCAAATCATCAACTCATTGATGCATCAATCGGCTGCAACAACTCCAGAGGTGGTGAGTCCTAAAGCTCAGCTTGGACAAATCGATCCACACGCTAAATGCTTCTCTCACAGTTGCTCGGGACCCTATCACCGTCATCAGGATGGACACAAGCTGTCCAGCCGTTTTCATTACCACCATACGTTCGACTTTTACTGGCTGACGTTGATGCTGGTAGCGATACACCAAGTCTTGTCGGACAGGTATTAAAGTGGCGATCAGAACAACCAATCTTGAGTGCGTGCAAAATCCCTCTTTGTCGGTTGTCGATCGGACTGCTCACTCGCCTTGTTGTCAACTATCATTATTCCAATAAGGTCGTGAACACTGGGATGAAATTAAGCGGAAGAACCAGCAAGCTACTCAGTGCCTCCAAGATCTCTGCCAGTTTGCCGATTCGGACCCAGCTGCATACATGGCGGCACTTCAAGAGTTCACTAAGTCCTCACCTGACCCCAAGATCACTTCCCCAGCTCCCCTCCGGAAGTTGTTCGAGACCCGCTCAGCACTGGCAGTAAGTCAAGCCATTTGCTCATCAGGCAATGTTGGCCCCTTTTGACTTGTCTGCCCGTTTGGACCACAGGACATTCGGCGATGTATGAAGAATATGGGAGACGCCGCTGGGGTGCCGATCGAGCCTGACGAACAGACAGGGTTGCTGGATCGGTGTTGGAAAATTCCAGGAGTCATTGGCGGTGGAGTACCAGGAGGTGAGCACGTTTGTCTGCATTTGTTTTGCCTCTTTGATTTGAGACTAATCAACAGTTGTGCTTTCCAGCTGGTGGTTTCGATGCATTATATCTGCTTGTTGTAGACATTCCGCGTACTTCAACTACTGATGAAGTCAGAAAAGTCTGGTTGGAATGCAACACATTGCATGTTGCACCAATTGACTGCCAAGCAGACAAGGGAGGCCTGAAAACACATGTAGACATCTAGGCACTTTGTTGAATATTCCTCATGACTCTTGTTGATTAATGTGGTCCACTTTGGCGGCCCTATTGTTTAGTCAGGTGTGACGATGACAGCAAGAATCATGTGTTGGTCAATTCAGCTGAACACAGAAACTCTTGGCAATCTTTGTTTTTACAGAGCACCTCAAAGCAGGCCATGTGGTATGATGATCAAGTCAGGAAAAAAGTGTTTGTACCTATCCAACAAATCGACATCAAGGATAGGGTCAAGTTGTGAGAATCTAATCCACCACTGACTCAGTTTTGACTGCTTGTTGTGTCCACCTTCTTGATGTAGATTGTGATGGAGAGCAGACTGATTGTGTGAATTAGGATATATGTAGTTATAAGGAAGATGATAGAAGAGATGTTCCACAAAAGAAAATTTGTTAAATCTTGCAAGTTCTGACACTCCCACATGCATGTCTGTAAGGGGTCTGCTGGCAGGCAGAGATTAGTCAGAGAGTCTGACTAATCTGGGACGGGAGAAACTGTGCACTTGTTTTCTCCCAACGACTGCTAGGTTCCAGTTCTGATGTACTCTTCAATTCTTCTTTGATAAAAAATATATAAACCAACCAAATTGAGAATTGTACTTAGAATAGATGGGAAAGGAAAACACAATTTAACCCAGAAGCAACTTTGGTGGTACCTTCTAAGGTAATACCTCCAACCCTCTCCTGGATCTTGTCACCCAAAAACCTCTCACGCGCAACTTCTCATATCTGATGAAACCCTTCCAACAAGTAACAATCCCAAGCCCTCTGTGCTTGAAAGGTAACAAATTTGTGAACCTTAAAAACCACTAAACGCCCTAAAGTCTAGTTCATAGATTAGCAATGCCCCTAGACTTTACAATGTCTTGATGACTCTTCTTTGTTCATCACTTGGGCTGTATCCCCACCCAGTCTTGGACAATGCCTAGTTTCTTCTCCAAGGAATGCTTGGTCAGTTCATCTTGTCAGAATCATCATTTCTGTCATGACACATCACAGTCACCTTCACCCACCACTTCTCAACTTAATAACCTTCAATCCTGTGTTTCATAATTCAATAGATTAAGCACATACAATAATATAAAAGACAAGGCATCACCATCACCTTTCTCTCTAGCTACCATACATTAGGGGTAGTCAGATATCTATTTTGTGTTCTTAGCTAGCTAAGGCCTTAGATGACTTAAGGTCCGGTAATGATTCTTTGAAACCCCCTTTTAGGCAAGAATTCTGAATGCCCCTACTTGGGCATCTCTTAGCCTTAGCTTAGCTTAGAAACCAGACTTGAGGTACTTGGCTGACAGCCATTGTAATTTTGAGGATCTAAGATGAAATACTTGTAACAATGAAGATGCAAAGATAATGTGAAGTTGTATTGATGACTAAGACCCCATTCAGGTTGAGGCACAACAGTGCAGTCATGTTATGCACTTATGCTGCCTGTCAGTCCAGATGGGTGGGGTACCTGTTTGCGCTGTGCTTGAGAGTCCAAGGTACATCCAGCGGTTCAAGGACTCCCGCACCATGTTGATTTGTTTGTGTAGGATATTGTGGCCAGGAAACACGTCATCCAGAGGCATTCCACCTCAGGAAGCTCTGCACAAAGTTTTTGATTGGCCCCAATGCCCAGCATTGAGGACCCAGTCCTTGAAGGGGTACAGCTGGATGGTTGTGTAGCCCATGTATGACCTTGAAGTAAAATGGTCTTGGTTCAAGTCTGCCAAGATCCTCTCACACTGGTAAGCATAAAGCTTGAACAGACAGCCATTTTTGTAGTCCGGGCAGGCCTCTCATGGGTTTCTTCCATAAAGTCTGCCCTGTGAAGTTCATGGTCTCCATAGTAATGACATTTGAGGGGTCCGCTTTTCTTGACTCCATGGGTGCTTCCTAGCCACACTCCAAACCCACTAGTGCATCCAAAGTGATTTATAGTGTTGACGAGTGCCTGCTGGGTGGGGTAAGGGCCCCTGTATCTAGGTAGACCCAGGTCATGTTGAAGGGTGTTGTTGTCAGCCTCTTCCAATTCTCTGTCCGTATCCAGGACACCTGTAGTGTTTTGCCATCTGACCAGTTGCTATCTCCACTTTTGCTTCCACTTCCATCTGTGCTTGAATCATCATCCTGCGCAAAGCGCTCTTGAAAAAGTCTACCGGGGTCAAAAAGAGGTGGAGGGGCACCGGGCCAGTTGCCAGCATTGCTTTTGTCTCCACTTTCATTCCAGTCATTTGAGCACGTTTGAGTAGATTTGAGGGATTGCACAAGTTGGGGTGTTTTTGGCTTGGACATCTCAAAATCCCATACCCAGTTCTTTTGAGCAGCAGTTTTCTCTTGCAATTCCAATTGGGCAGTTGTCAGACAACATGAAAGATGTTTGGTTTAGACCAACTGGACTTCAGAAGTGTTTCACCATATCTTAACAAGTCCTTTGTTGTTTTGCCTAGGATGTAGACAGGGCCATAGTTGTCACCCTTGTCCTGCAATTGTGGTTTTGAGGTGCCAGGATGTTCTGCTCAAGAACCAGAAAACAAGAGACCAAGTCTCAAAGCTTGTTGATTTGCCAAACTCACTGATAATGTATGAATCTGTTACAACCTGGTTATAAGAGAATAACCAGGGTGGATGAAGGAGGAGACTCTGTCCGGACAAGGCAGAGGGACAATAGAAGTGCACAGTCTCACTCTAGGATGACAAAGATATGTCTCAAAGATGAGTGGCAAATGTTGGATGAAGTCAGGATAGGATAAGGAGAAGTAACATATGATATTAGACTCTTGGGGAAGGTAAGTTCCACAAGAGGGCAAGAAATACAACCCAAAGGGGATTGGTATATATACTAATTGAGAAGGAAGAAGATTGCTAAGCTGAAAAGTAAAAATAGACTAGTTCCCAACTAATTGTCGGAATGGAACCAAATCATCCAATGGTGGAACTATTCTTCCAGATGGTTCCTGAGATGAAGGGAACACATATCCCGGCACTAGGGAGTAGCGCCAGATCCTCCAGAGGTCAGGGGACCAGATCCTGACAGAATCCCTACATATTGATCCAGTGAGCTGAAAGCTCTCAGCCCTCAACTCTAGGGATACTCAAAATTCATTTGAGTAAATTTGAGTGATTGCGCAAGTGATCCACCTTACTCAAATCTACTCAAAGGGGGTGTTTTTGGCTTGGACAACTCAAAAGCTTTTGAGTTCATTTGAGCGGCCGCTTTTCCAACCAGGCTGTCTTTAGAAGACCTCAAACACTTGTTGAAACAAAGTTCTTTTGTTCAGCAAACCATGATTTCTTGTTCTTTATTCCATCCTTACTGTAAAGAAACATTGCTCTCTGCTTGGTCTTTGGTTTGGCTTGCTCAGTTCTTGTTGTGTTTGCCCAACTCTTTTGTCCAACTGCCTTCTTTTGTTATTGTTATTATAGAACATGATCAATATAAATAACTGACCCAGAACAAGAGTTGAAGATCCCTTTTCACTCTTGTTTTGACAAGCCCATAGTTGGAAAGAACCTTTGGCTCCAGTCTTCCTTCCATCCACTTCCAACACACCTCACCTTGCCTAATCTCAACTTGACTTGACACATCTAACCTTGGTATTGATCTAAGTAATTGGATTGTCATCATTTGCTAAACTGGGAAACCAAATAAATTCAGTTGTATAGGATCTTTGACTTGTCTTTGGGAACCTCACCACTTGTGTGATGAGATTGTCAAGGGCAAGACTTTGAATTCTTACACATTTACAACATGACTAACATGCACCCTTGCTGTTATTCTACTCTCCCCCGCTGCTTGCCCTCAGCTCTCCTCTTTTAATGTGGACACCCTTGTCAATGCTGTGCGCGCCAGGTGCAGCTTGCAGGCTGTGTCCTAGAAGTTAAGGTGCTGCCCCAGTCTGCCAGCACATCCTTTGAGTCATCAGATTGTAAACAATACTTACCGCACTACTGGCAGACATACAATCAACATGTGATCCTCCAGCTGCTTTCTCCTCCTATGCTATCCTGGAGTCTCAGGGTGGCCTCTACAATGTCATTGTGTCATGCTTGAGCACAGGGAAATTCATTGATAAGCCCTCTGCTCAAATGCAGTCACAAGGAGCCAATTGGGGGACTCAAAGTAATAAGATGAGATGGCGGGACAAAGGGTGTGGTGATGTGTATTATACCTTGAAGTGTGATATTTGACAGGTTCAACAGCTGAGCAGCTTTCCAGTGGTTGGTGGCAGTGATAAGCCACAGAGTGTTGAGTCACCCTAGCCATAATGTTGGTGAGAGAGAACAGTTGTTCACATGTCTTGTGTCTCTTACTGTTCAGATACTTGGGGGTACAGGTACTTGAACTGTGTAAGATGATTGATGATTCTCTTCACATTGGGAGTCTAAGAGTTACAATGGTGCTCAGCATGAAGTATGTAGGACTGAGTGGCAAAGGAAAAGTTTAAATTGATAATGTCTGACGCAACCTGTCTTGACGTGTCATATGCTAGACATGGGAAACACAGTCTCAAAATCTTCCAGTCTGGCATTGGCCTCCAAAGCCATGAGAGGATTGAAGTCAATTTGACATGCAACATTGTAGGCACATGCATGAAAAGCATCACATACTTCTGTAAAGAAAGCAGAGGTCAGGGCAATATTTAGCTTACATGATCATTTGAAGGAAAAGGTCATGATTGGAGTGAGTCACAAGTTTTGACAAATCTCTGACATCTTCCATACCCCAGGCCTTGAACAGAGTCTTGCTGAACCAACAGGCAATGTTGTATCCAACAACAAATCAATTGCTGTACCAGTCAGCCAGCCATCTGATGAGAGCTAATGGGAATTTTGAGAACTCCAAGGTTTGAATCATGTTGGTATACACCAGGACTGTGCCATGACTACACACCATTGGGAACCATCCTGTTTCCCAAAAGACAAGGGATTCCACCCTGCCCTTTTTGGCCTGGAAGTGAGACATGCAAGAGTTTCCAGTTGGTGGGTCATTGTCTTCCTCTTCAGGCTCTGTCTCCACAAAACTGTGCTTGTTGACAAAGCAAGGATCAAGTTGGTAGCGTGAGGGATAGTTACAATGGGTGATGCCTCCTGTGGACCTGATGCTGTGATGTTTGAGACTATCATTGCCATCCACTGCAATGTACATCACATATTGCTTGCTTTCAAGGTTCTCAGGCCCTTGTCCAAAGCAGGTGGGACAATTCCTTGTTGCAAGTGAGGGTAGGATTGGGTCTTTTCTTGTCAATTGACTGTCTACAAAACAAAACAAGTCTCAAGAATGCAAGACAGACTCACCTCTTTGAAGTTGTTAACCCAGCTAGTAAAAGAATTTGGGTCAGATGGTAGGGATCCTCAACCATTGAGCTAGTTTCTTGACTGACCTCAGCTTTCAATAAGGACATGGATCTTATCATAAGGGTCAAGTGCAAAACAACATCCAAGATGAAAGGTCTCCTTGTAAGGGATCTTAGAGCAGGTGGACAGAGTGATAAGATTGTCTTTTTCCACATCTAGAAACACTCACCTTTTGCAAAGCACATATTGTCTTGCAAAATCCTTCCCAAGATGGTTGCACTGTTGGGTGAAGGCCATATATGGTTCCATCAAATCCATTGAGAAGGCCCATGTAGGGCAAAGAGGGCTGCTGGGAATGACTCCTAGGGGGGATTCAGTCCACAATAATGCATTTTACCCTCTATAAAAACGCGCAAGGATTTGGCGCGGATTCTTGCCAGCCAATGGCTCTGCAGGATTTTGTATAAAATCTCAAAAACCGAGATTTTGTACTGATTTGGCCATTATTCTGCTGGCTTCCAAGCGGGGTGCCAGCTACGCAGCTACCTGCTTTTGGGTCTGCCTGGTTCATTTTGTCTGATTGTCCTCCAATCAATGGTATAATTTAGGGTCCACATTGGTGCACGGCAGCTTTTGCAAATAAAAATGAAATTATTTGAAATGAATTAGCCTAGCAAACACAAATCTAAGAATTGCCAGTGCTACAGACCAGCTAGAAGGATTCTGGTTGCTAGAAACTTTTGGCATAATATTTGCGCAACTTCATATCAAGTTTTGGTTTGATTTGGACCAGTATTGACTATGCTATTGACCAAAACATGTTTCCAGACCACTTCAGAACTTGTTCAACTTCCCGAAGCCTGGTACGGCGCTAGTGACGTCATGAAGCCCGCGAGGACCAGCGAGGACTAGGGAACAGCAAGCAAGAATCCACGCTGCTATACCACTACATATGTACTACTACTGTGTCTATCAAAGACTCAGGATTTTTGACCAGATTCCAAGCACACAACATCAATGTTCGACTTTGCAAGACTGGATGCAGTATATCTGATATCTAATACCTATTACAATCGAGTTCTGATGGGGACCGGTTTTCAGTTCATTTGGACATCCTCTTGCAAGACCCTGAGCCCTGAGAACCGTGGCAAGCTGGCGAACAATCTCGATTCTGTTTGACGCAAGCGCATCGTTTACTCTCACAAGTCCCCTTGCAGCAACAATGTGAGGGAGCGTCTTTGCACGGTACGTCTGAACCAATTCCCATTGCCGACTCTGTTTTGGGCTGTTTCAATGCTTGTTTCGATTCTGTAGTCTTCCTTTCGAGTGGAAACTCTTTGGCAGACTCCGGGATTCTTGAAGCAGCAGCGTTCCGGCAACACAAACCCTTAGAGTCCGCGATGGCCTTCCGCAGTTCCGCGCTTGTGCACCGGACATAATCCCAGTGCAAACTTCCATATCTCAGGCCAAGCACTCTGGCATGGGGTTGCTTGATGCCTTCAAGGATCGACGCCTCTGGGTCAGTCTTCAAAGACCAACGACTGTGCGACCAGATGGACAATCGAGAATTTTCTTGAAAGACAACAACAAAGGCGTCGTATTTGTTGGCTGTCAATTGTGCATGCATAGCCGTGTCGTACCAATGGTGCGGAGGTGCGGATCCCTCAAACCAGGACAAAGTCTTTTCCATAGCCTCTTGAGTCAGACCATGCTTCTCTATTGCATAAGCCGCAGGACACGTTCTCAAGAGCTCAAGGAGATCTCTTCTGACTTTGGCCCATTCATCCTGGTCTCCAAACACCAATTGGGCTACTGCGCGGAAACCACAATTTCCATCCCCTTGCATACGATCCACCAGAGATGCCTGGATTTTGACCTCCTGAAGGCCGTTTTGCAGCGGGACCACATGAAAACCAGGTCCTACTGGGGCCTTTGCTAGAAGTTCGGCGGATAACTCTCGTAATTGACGCTTCTTAACGGGAACAGACGTCTCGACGACATCCCCAGTGTTGGTTGCTGCTGAGTTGGCCAGACTCGTCAACTTTGTTTTTTGATCTTGGCATGACGAGGACACGTCAGCATGTGAGTACTTCAAAATTTGCAGATCAAGTGACAACTTACTGGTTGGCAGGGGTACCCAATTGCTCTGACTTTTCCTATAGGCCTCCGCTCGACCGAGTTTTTGCTTGCCTTTTTGAGGTTTGGGTGCACCTTGGATGTCGCATTCGAGTTCATCTGCAACATGTTCGAATTGACTAGGCTCTCTTTTTGTCAAACTTTCCGGCTGAGTGGATGACTTTGGTTTGTTGCGCGCCCCGGGAGGTCTACCTTTGTTTCTATGACCCTTGGTGATCGGATTTAACAGCTCAAGCGGGAGGATGTCAAGCCCCGAACCCTTTGACGCTTTCTCAGCAATATGCCATTGTTCGTCCACCGCTTCTACAGGAATCGGACTGGGGATCACAAGAAAATGGTAGTAAACCACATGAATGCATGGAAGCCCAGTAGGATTGGCGCAACATCTACTCCTTTCCAACGCACGGTCGATCTCATTGAGGTCCTTGCTCTCGCTGATGACCATGCGGGCAAGCTGCCTGTACAAAGCGTCAATCTTGTTCAAGGCATAGTGAGATATCACCTTCTGCAACTGTTGTCAGTAAAACTTATTGATCAGCTTCGCAACTCTCAGATACTAAATGACGATGAACGCTCACAGCATCAAAAAGATTCTTCTTCAGCTCGACAAATCCGGTGACTCTCTCCCTGGCAATCCTGTTCGAAATATTGTCATGCTGCCGTCTCATGACCTTGTGGATGTCCCAGGTAACTGTAAACAGGTCACCGGTACTGCTCCCCAATACCCCTTCAACGTTTTGTGAGCCCCTTCGACTCTCGAGGAGCTAGTTTCGTTGAAATGGGGATATTTGTCGATCCAGTAGCTGACAAATTTCTCCCTGTATGGCTTGTACCAGTTTTTCATTACATACTCAACGGCGCGAGGAGACTCGGTTTCGAACTCGGTGACCAGACTTGCAGCGGCAGCCTCGCAATCCTCAAGAGTTTTGGAATTGACAATCAAATTCCAGGCAGAGACAAAATTTTGCCAGACTTCTTCGTTGGGAACATGGCGTTTGGTATTACTGAAAATGTTGTTGAAAATATGCCAACGGCACAGAAGATGTTTTGTTTCCGGAAACGCTTTGGTCACAGCACTCAGAAGAGCTCTCTCACAGTCCGACACGATCACTACGGGCGCGACGTCCTCAAGTATTGTCTGGAAAGCCAGCAAAGACTCCGTATAGAACTCTTCTGTCTCCTTCAGCATGTGGAAGGTGGCAGCGAGGAACGTCTCGTTTGTTGGGGCGATTCCGACAATCTGTAGCAGAGGTAGCTTGTGTACGTTTGTCTTGTAAGTACAATCCATGACGAACACGGTACACCACTTTCTTGCCATCTCGATTGCGGTTTYRGAGGTAATCATCAACATGTTCAGWGATTTGTCCTCRGCATACCAAGCCTTATGAGGAATGCCTTCGGCATTCATCATTTGGACGATCGAGGCGGTTGCATTGGGTCCAGACCTAATCTGGAAGCGATGTCGCTGTGCGAGATATCTGATTTGCTGAGGCACCACAAGTGTTCCTTCAAAAGTCCGTCTGACATCCTCCATGATTTTGTACGTTTTCACATTATCGTCTACAAGCTGCCTCACTCTGGCCACAGCCTCTTCCGGCAATTTTCGATTGACAGGGAATATGCTGGCTAGATCTTTATCGTGGTTATGGAACCCATATCTAACCTTGAATGTCCATTTTGTGCCGGCTGGTTTGATGGTAATTCCGAATGGACATCCTTGTTTTCGAGTATGGGACCTCTTGGTGCGAGTCTCCTCTGTCAAGTCATGGAAGTTCCTGTATGAGCCGCCCCTCGCACATACCAGGTAACCCGCCATCTTGTTGTCGGAGCCTTTCTTACTCCACTTCACYRATATYGAGAATCCTTTAGATTTGGCRAACTCGATCAGCCCAGTTTTGGCGGCCTCATAGCTCGCRAACAAGCTTGGCCGCGGTATCCCAAGGTTGAACTCGTCTGCCAGCGGAACTTGCTTGGCATCCACGTCTTCCAGAACAATACATCCTGGTGGGGAATCGGTAGAGCAAGAAGGACRCATCTCAACATACGGACCTGTGACAGTCAARGACCRGTCAACTAAATGGCCTCGCACTGGGTCTTGCCGTCGTGGTTGCGGTGCATGAGATGACCCCCTTTCAGACGACAGACTTTCTGCGTCATGTGCCCGGAGGACTTCTTTCATTTCGTCCGGAAAGACCTTCATAGCAAGATGATTGGATCTTGTCAGTTTGTCCAAAGCCTGCTCCATAGACTGTTGTAGCAAGGTCGAAAGAAGATTTGTGTTGGCAGGAGTCTTCTCCAGTTTTGAGAGGCTGTCGTCCTTTGCTTGGCCAATGTGGTCTTGCTTTTTGGGCAGTGTCTGATGCAACAGCTTCAAATCCAGGCTGCCAACGAATTGAGAGAGGGTGACCGGTGCATTCTGAGGTGTCGAACTTTCTTTGGCTCTGTCTTTCTGTCCAACTTCCGTTTGAATCTCTTTGCAATCCTCTTTCACGGATGCATGATTGGATTCCGGGGAGGACATAGCATCTTTCTGCTTGTTATTGGGGTCTGTCGGCCCACTACTTTCGAATGCCAAAACGAACTGAGAGAGGGTTGAAGGGCTACATTGTCAAGCGAGTGAGTGGGTTCAATCAACAGCTTGTAATTTGTATCACCGAGACAAAGCTCTCACATATCTGTGTCCTGATCAAACGGCAGGCCTAACGATTCCAAGGGATTGCAGAGATTGGCGATGATGTAGTCGGGAAGTTGGGTGAGCATTCTGTGATCTGAGTATCAAGTGGAACTCGCTGTCTATGAGTAAAGTCGTTGAGGATAGCATGAGAGACGAGAGACTGAAGCCCAGAAATCGCGTATCGTACATGTTGCAACTTTCTTACTCGGTGCATACCTCGGGAGAATCTTGCTCGCGCATGGCCGCTCAATTTAGCGCCGTAAGGGGCTTCAGGAAGTTGAGCAAGCCCTGAAGTGGTCTGAAAACATGTTTTGGTCGATAGCGTAGTCAATACTGGTCCAAATCGAACCAAAACTTGATATGAAGTTGCGCAAATATTATGCCGAAAGTTTCTAGCAACCAGAATCCTTCTAGCTGGTCTGTAGCACTGGCAATTCTTAGATTTGTGTTTGCTAGGCTAATTCATTTCAAATAATTTCATTTTTATTTGCAAAAGCTGCCATGCACCTACTGAACTCGACTGTGCACCAATGTGGACCCATAATTTATCTGGATTTACTGTAGCTACTGCACTCCTTACACATCCTACACACTACAAACAGCCACATTGACACATATTTTGATCACCATGCACTATACTGAGGCATAGACTTGAGCCACTCAAACAACACATGAATCCCACATTCCTCCAACAAGCACATCCATCCTACTACTCTTTGTTGATTGTGTGGATTATGGCTGAGTGCTCTGGATTGTCAGTTTGATATTGAATTGCATCAACCAGGACTTGTCGCTTGATATTAGGATCTGGTTTTTGGTTGCCTCTCAAAGGTCATCTGTCAACCCAAGCTCCTTGACCAAGCAAGTGCACTTGTGCAAACTGAGCTTGAACTGGATTCATCAACATGCAGATATTGTCACCCATATTTGTCATTGACCTTCAATCATCTGGAAAGCACAAGGAGCTTTGCTTACTTGGGCTTTACTGATTTTGGCCTTGTACTGCTTGCAGATCTTGAGATGATCCTGCCAGGCTGCTGCCATGTCCTTGCAAGCCTGGCACAGGTGGACCTCCAATAAGACCAGTTGACCCAAGGCCTGTTGTTTGGCTAAGGAGATCACCTTGGCAAGATTGATATCCTTGATGTTTGCCCAGTTCTTGATCCAGGGCCAATAGGTTCTTGATTCAATGATCCCATGGCCATATTGCATACCTGACTCATCCTTGGTATTGCCGCTACTGTTGGCACCTTGGATCAGACCGTCCAAAACATCACACAAAGTTGTTGTTTCTTTGGGCCAAGGAATATCAGACCAAGAAGACACCAGACTGTCTGCACTCTCAAGCTCTATGAGGAATTCCTTCACAGCTTCCATACCTGTGCAACCTTGCAAGTAGCCATGTATTGCTGCCCAGATGGCCACTTTGTCTATCAACACCACAAGGGAAGCTTGGTCAGGCTTGGTTTCAATGCATGGAATGTCAAGCTTACTATTGCCCTTTAGAGGATTCACAACTGGGGCTTTTCTTGCCAAAGTGTCATAAGCAGATACTGTGTCAATGGTAAATAAGGGCGAGTTTGTCAGGCAATTGCAGGTAAACCATGATGATCATCCACTTCTCACCAGTTGTGCTCTGCTGCGCTACAGGCGCAACCCTCAACCTGGTTTTCCTTTTCTGTGGTCTTGGACATTGGGATGCTTGTTTCATAGGGACCACTGGCACAACAAACAGATCCTGATTCAATTGACTTGAGGAAGGATTGGGGATGGAAGGAAGTGATGGTAGGCAACTTGACTGGACTAAATTGATATTTGCCACTGCCACTGAACATTTCTTTTTATGGGACGCCTCACCATCAGAATCCGCTGTATGTCTGCAAGCTGGACAACAATGCAAACCAATTGCCACTCAGGCTTCTGATTCCTGTTTGCAAGGGGTACTGGACCCTGACACATGCAGAAAATGATTGTTACTTATGGGCTCCAACCATGGATAGATTGGTGGATTCCAATTGGTGCAGGAAGGGATCCTGGACTTGTTGGCACTGTTGACACGGTGTTGCCAAGGTCATTATTGTCAGTCACCTTGATATTGTCTGCCTTGTCCAAGTTGTCAGTCCTTGTCTGTTGGAGTTCAGAAACATTAGCTTCCTCCATGTGGTTACCAACTGCTGACTTCTTGAGCATGTCTTGCCTGTCGATGAATGCCTGAGCAACGATAAACTTTGCTTTCCAGTTCCCTTTGTAGAGTCTTGGTCTCCAACTCCTGGATGGCTTGAGGCATTTTCTTCCAGGTCCTGGCAGTTAGGCCTGTATTAGTGTCAAACTCAGATCCCATATGTTGTTTCAAAATTTCTGTAGCGGATTCCCGGAGAGTTTGGAGTTGCTGCTTGGAAATACTTTCCACCTCCTTGGTAGACTTCAAGTACTTCAGATGTTGTGTGAGTGTGCCAAGAGTGACTGTCTTCCACTCAGATGATTGCTCAAAATTGAGAGCATTGCACAAACAGAGGGGAATTCAAAAGCCAACCTATTTTGGGCAGGCAACAATGGTGCTGCAGACTTGTGACCAGTCAAACAGGGTATGAACCTGGGTTTGATCCATGTTCTGTTGTGTGCAAATGTTTCCATGAGCTTGAAGCCAGGGAGATCAGCAATTGGACAACCCCCTTTGAGAGGGATCTGACTCACGGGGGTTTCAGTCGGGTTTGGACAGACACAAAGGTGTGGGTGTTGAGAATAGGTTTGAGCTTAAATAGGTCAAGCTTGAGCTGACCATAACAGATCCAGTCAATGGGTTGACAAGACCTGGAGCAGCCAATGGTGGCAAAGGCTGCGGGTTAGTGTTCCGCGCACCAGCACCGGCCCAGTTTAGCCATTGTTGGCAAACTTCATTGAGTTTGCTCAGGTACTGGACCTGCATCCTAAGCTTCTTGTTCTCAGATTGAAGCGCTTGATTCATTTCCCAAAGCTTTGGCAGTGTGTCTTGATTTTCTCTTGTGGGCTCCATCAGGCTGTCTTGCTCATCCATCCAATTGTTGTCTATGGTCTGCATTGATTAACAGTGCAAATTAAGCATGGGGAAAACTTGAGCTAGAAGTACAAATTGAGGAAAGCAGTGAGTTGCAACAGCAAAATTGTAGTAGAGTAGATGCTGTGTATGAGTAAAGGTTGATGCGTTGATGATTGTTCAATCATTTATAGGCCATATTGTGAGAATCTAATCCACAACTGACTCAACTTTGACTGCTCCTTGTAATCACCTTCTTTATAGTTAATGTAGTGAGGAGCAGACTGGCTGTGTGGATTAGGGTCAGAATAGTTACAAGGAAGATGATTGAAAAGACATTCCGCAAGAGAGATTTTGTTAAGTCACATGAGTTCTGACATGTATAGGGGCTAGAGGCGCAAGCGCGCCCAAATCAGTCCAATCTGCGCTTGAGCTGGCGCTTTCTACTGTTTGAGAAGTTTATCAGACTACTACCAAATGTTGACAAGAACCACAAGTTGGAACCTCAAACGGACCTTTGGGTGGTGTCAGGATCTGGTCCCCTGACCTCTGGAGGATCTGGCGCTACTCCCTAGTGCCGGGATACGCGTTCCCTTCATCTCAGGAACCATCTGGAAGAA
>BCJK01000006.1:536087-547226 GCA_039545395.1 Filobasidium uniguttulatum | reverse complement strand
AGTGAGACTGTGCACCTCCATCGTCCCTCTGCCTTGTCAGGACAGAGTCCCTTCTTCGTCCACCCTGGTTATCCTCTTTAACCAGGTCGTAACAGGTGGGTAACAAACCAGAGAACCTTGGGTATCCAAGGTTTCAAGCCGCATAAAAATTGACTTGTCACAAAATAAACAAAAAAGCCGCATCTGCCCGCTGTGCGCGCCAGGCGCAGCTTGCAGGCTGTGTCCTGGAAGTTAAGGTGCTGCCCCAGTCTGCCAGCATATCCTTTGGGCCTTCAGAATGTAAACAATACTTCACTGTACTACTGGTAGAGAAGATAATCATCATGTAATCCTTCCAACTGCTCTCCTCCTATGCTATCCTGAAGTCTCAGGGCTCCAGGTGGCCTCTACATTGTGTAGACATTGGCACAAATATGCAACCCTGAGAGCGGACAATTGTTGCACAAAGAACAAACCCCTGCTACCGGTCAAGAACAAAAGCAATCTTTGAGAAATAGGCCTATTGTGTTGAGAAAAAAAGAAGTTAATGTATCACAAGCACAGATTGGCCTGATAAATAGCAGTAGATATTGCTCTCATACCTCTCAGGAGACGGTTTTGAAACAGTACACTCACACATCTAATGACAATATCCTTTATCCATCCCAAACCCGGTTTGAACACAACATTGACTTTCACAACATCATGTCTACTGCTGCCTCCGCAATTGACTATTTGGACCCTGCCCTCAACTTTATTGATGCCAACAATGAGTCCATTTGTTTTGATTGGGACTCAGACATGGAGCTTGAGAAAGGCAGCTTGGAGACTGTCCAGAATACCGCCAATAACGCCGTGAAAGCGTTTGAAAGTTTGAGCAAGGCACCCAACATTCCTAATAATTCATTGTTGGCAAAATTTGCAAAGAACAGCCATGGAATCATCACGGCTCTGGGGGACACAATTAGCACTCTTGAGTCATGTGTCAAAAGGACAAACACTCACACTAAGGTGCTCCAGTTGATAGAGCCTTGGATGACAGCATCCTTGCAGATGATGAAGTCAGACAACTTCAAGGAGCTCATTCAAAAGATTGTTCAAGAGGAAAGAAAAGTCTGGGAAGAACAGCTCAAAGACAAGATCAAAGCAGCAGTGGAGGCAACGCCTGGGAGCTTGCCACAAAAACAAACTCAGTCTCCAACTCACAATAATGAAGATGAGCCAGCTGCTTGTCATACCTCTCAAGAAGTTGGACAACCTGGTTCTTGAACCTCCAAGCAAAATCCTGACCAGATCTCTATTCTTCATTAGCAAGCGGTTCACTATATTGTACACAAGCTTATTGGTGTGTCAAAATCAGGAGGAGCTTACGCTGTCCCAGAAGGTCCCGGTAACTTGGAAGAATTTCCCAACAAAGACCAAAGTTTGCTTAGCGCCACAATAACTTTGGAAGAGACTGACGCGGATGGAAACAAAATCCAAATAGTCCAATGGCAGCCAGTCTACTCAAAACTGAGCCATCATCTGTGAGTGTCAACTAGTTGTCCTTAAAGTCAGGTCACTCACAATATAATCTCATCACAGAACCCAATCTTTCATCCGACAATGCATTGAGGAATTCCGCTTGGAATATGACAGCCAAGACATCAATTCCATCTCTAAAAAATCAATCATTGGTGCCACAAAAAGATACCTCCAGATGATTGCTGCGGATAAGAAAGCTACCATGGAAGGCAAAAAGGCGATTCAGGAGAAGGCAAGGCAAAGAAGGAACAACTGGCCAATGTAAGAGAAGCTTGACTCACGGATACTTATCATCAGTGTTCTGATTGCTCCATGATGCCTGTTTTGCAGCTTGTCCACAGAAGGGCTAATCACTTTGAGGGCAGCCCCCTCAACAAATGCCAAAAGTGGCATTTGTACAAGAAAGCACTGTGCAACCAACAAGCAGTTGGAGCTTACCTGTCCAACAGCAACAACAAGATTCACTCAGAATCACCTTGCTACAGGGGCAATCTCCAGGAAAAGTCCAGCTCCAAGGTTGTTTCAGAGCAAAGTGTTTACCACAGGATGGAGCTGGGATCAAGCACTGTTTTGGGGTTGTGGGAGGTCCAGGACCCTGTTTGGCAAACCCCTGAGGTGAGTTCATTCTTATTGCCTGAGTGGTTGGATCTGTACATGAGCTTATCCCCATGCAAATCCTGTCCAGTTAATCCATGCTTCTATCATTCTGGACAAACACATTCCAATGGCACTTCAGAGCAAGAATATCAAGCTTATTGAGCAATGGAGGGCGCCAAACTAGGGATGGGACTACAGATTTGTAATTGTAGTTTGTAAGACTACAAAACTACAAAATTACTGTAGTTTTTGGAAATGCGCAGAGATTACAAACTACAAGTGGGTAAAAAGGAGGGAGAAGTCTCCCTCAATGACTCTGGCCGACCCGCCGCTTGACTGCGTGCACCTGCCCAGCCAACAGAGTAGAGGTAGCAGTACTTGTTTCAGGATGTCAGTCTGATGATTGATTCTCTGAATCCTGGGATACTGAACATGAGATGAGCTGGTCAATGTATCATCAACAATGATCACAACAAATTGGTCTCAGTACCTGAGTATTGCCTGATGCCTGATGCTCTGGATGTTGACATAAAGATGCTGTATGCTTGTAGGACCAAATCATTCCTCATATGAATGTATGCTTACAGCAAAATGGTCCTGTAACTCCATACTCTGACCACAATGCCGCATTCTGGGCATAGTCAATTTGTCAGGAAAGGGAAGAACCATTCCACTTGCAAAAATTGCGCTGCTGAGCTGAGAACGGAGGACATTCATTGATTGCTCAAACACTTAGCTACTCAGTGTGATGGGATCAGCAACACTCTGAGAAGGTCATGGTCCAAGAAATTCAACATTGTGGACAAAAAATGAAGTCAAGCTCATGAGAGTTGGGAAGCCTTGAGTCAGTCTGCCGTGAAAGTCAGCAATGATGAGAGTGAGTAGCGGCAATGCAACATGATCAGCAAATTTTGGGTGCCGCTGTGCTGAGCCTGTACTACATTTGTTCCATCCTAGGCACCATTGTCACCCCCACAAAGACTCCCAAGGGCAGGCAACCTCTCACTGTTTACATTGATAGACTTGGCAGAGACAAGCACCCGGGGATTGATTCACGCCGCCTTAGCCAACATGTTGTACTCGGTGGGTGTGCCCTTCAGCCTGGTTGAACATCCAAAGTTCAAATACCTATTGTCTCAACTCCAACCAGGCTACAAGCCGCCTACATGTAAAATGATGTCAACCAAATATCTCAACAAACGGTTTGATGAGCTCAAAGCCAAGTTTGACAAGCCGACCAGTCAAGCGTACTTCCACAGCAGTGATGCCACCAGAGACTTTCTATCTTCGGAATTGAAAAGAGTCATCAAAGACATTGGCAAAGCTCATATCAACGCCATCTGTACGGACACCGCTAGCAACATGCTTGCTGCAGTCTCCAAAGTCAGAGAGACTTATCCGAAAATCTATGGCATCAAGTGCACCAGTCACAGTGTGAACCTTCTAATTGGCAATATTCTGGAGTTGGACCCAATTGCAGGGGTAATATCACAAGTCAGGACACTTGTCCAATGGTTCAAAACTGGACATGCCCCTCTCCATGAACTGGGGCAAAAACAGCAACATTTTCTTGGCAAGTCTATTGCCTTAGCCCTCCCTTGTAAAATGAGGTGGCAATTGCACATGGACTGTCTCAGATTGGTATTGGATAGCAAGGTGGCTCTGAAAAGCGTGGTTCTGGAACCCAAGGTTAGACAACAGCTCAAGAAGCGTTGTGGTGATATACCGACGTCTTCCAGTAACGCAAGGCAAACAACAGGAACCAAGCTGGCAACCAACAGTTTGGCAATTCCAGCAAGTTGTACAATCTCTCAAGTGAGCAAGTCAACAGGACTTGTCTCCAACTTCAGTGATAAGGCTTTGCGGGTCTCAGAAATGCCGCAGAAACGCCTTTCCGAGCGGAAACGAAAACCATTTTTAAGTGGCTAGGAATCGTTTCCGGCCTGAAAAACGCTTCAACACACTGAAATGCATTTCTTGCCTCTGGAAACGGTTTTTCCTGGTGACAAACGACTTTCTCCTCTGAAATGATTTCGTCTGGTCGAAAATGCTTCACAGCATGCAGAATCGTTTCTTGACACTAAGAAACGTTTTTTCCGGCCCAAGAACGTTTTGAATTTCGGAAACCGTTTCAATGATTGACAGTTACTTTTCAATGGGCAGAATCAATTTGCAGCTTGTAATTGCCATTTCATTTATGAAATCACTCATACATGATTCCATACCATATTACAACCAGTAGCCGTCCAGCCTTACAATGAATAAACCACCACAAGTCATACCAACACAAAGTACTCACATCCTTTTTCATCTTCAGTTGCAACACTGTAACGAGCCGGCCATGTGGTAGGTCAGCTTGATAGAWGATGGAAGCCATGRTGGCAAGGAATCGTCAGCACAGCCTATGCCGCTAAGACAGTGATGAAAGAGCCCCAGAAGCGGTGGAGCGGTGGAGACCGCCAAGATCAATGTATCAGTGTCRATGTACTTGACCAAAAGACTTACTGTGATCATCCAAGAGGCCATTTGTCCAGCTAAACATGCRACYRATATGAGTGAGACACWCAAGGGTGTTACTGCTAAAGATGATTCATTCTGTTGTCTTGTCCTAGAAAAGTGTATTGTACTGTATGTTTGCCACTCTGTTGGAGCTCCAACGAAGACGCTTATATATGATCATGCTCGCGCTCGCTCCCAGGCTCGTCGGCGCGCTGCTGCCTGCTGTCCACGTAATAAGCGGTAAGCCAAGCTCTGTATCCGCAAAACAAGACCACGTGATCAGCATTGAACGTTGAGTGTTGAACTGTCAACCTTTGGACTGTTTCATTTGGTTTGTTTGTGATGGATGCAATATGCCAATGTCGATATCGTCGATACGCTTGTACTCATACGATGTACTCGACGGTCAAACAATCGGATCAACAATATGTGTTACTACGATGTGTGGATTGGACTTGTCAGAGGACCAAAGACAATACTACAGTACAACACCATACGGTCACGGACTCTGCAAGTCAAAGTAGATGTCCCACGTTTTTCATTCAGGGAGCAAGGCCCAGGCAGGAGGGTCTAGCCACGTACCCGGTAACTAAATGAAGTCGACGTTCAGAAGGCCAGTCAATAAGAGAGTGCGTTGGCCAGAGCGAGCTCTCAACTCACTTCTGTCTCCTCTGAGGAGGCGTCCGATCTGCCCGGCACTTCAGGCTCGCTTCCAGGCACAGATGTTGACGAAGGCCATGGGCGTCCACAAGTGGGACAACCAGATGTCGGGCCCGGACTTACAGGTCGCTCGGTAGGTGGAGCGGCAATAGACGTTTCCCGCGAGGAATCTGCAACGGATGACAAGGAGGGAATCGGACTGGATGGCTCCTTGTAGATCGGCCGCTGGTATGAAGCTATTGAAAGTTCATGGTCAACCCCTTCATGATAGAGAATTACAAGTCAGGAAAAGAGGGACTCTGCTCACGATCTTGCAACCTAGCCGCATGATGTGCGCTATGTCGTTCCCCTGGTCTCCTTGGATGGGCGACTTCCCGAGGAAGGCCAATTTCCTCAAAGGGGCGGTAGCTTTCGTCTCCGATCTATGTCAATTTCAACGCAATGGTGAACTGCCAACATGAATACAGTACGCCCGTGCAAAGTGCAGAGTCTCTGTCGAACATACCGGGCTCGAAAAGCGAGAAGTTCCGGGGTTTGACGGGCAGTGTTGCAACCCTGTCACCACAGGAGACTCAAGAATGTCGGAGTCTACAGTGGACTCCTTTGAAGAAGCTTCGAGAGCAGCCCTGTTGGAGATTTCTTTCTTCAAGACTGCTCCTTCCCGCCAAACTTTGACCTCATAGCTCAAAGAGATTGGTTCGCTTGGTAGTATGACCTCAGAGAAGCCCTCTATTCTGAGATCGTCGGAACCTGGTTGCGAGTCTGGAACGAATTCGGACTTGAATGCAGTTTCTTGTACAGATCTTGGGGCTGGTCGGGCCACTGTGCCTTGTGGTGATCGACGACCTGTAATTGGTCTCATTTGCATTACAGGATGATTGCGGACTTGATCCCAGGCAGACTGAGAATCAGCAAAGGAATCAGGCGTATTGTTGCCAGTGCCCATTTTGGTATTCCACTAATGTTGGTGAGTGAGTCAATCCACAGTACGTGTTTGTCACGGTTTCCGAGGGAACATGCAAGCAACTGACATGATTCTGCAGTGATGTCATTTCTGTTGAAGGATGCAAGGATGCTACGATGCTAAGGATGCAGTGCGCGTCGCTCTTGTTGCGTGCGGTTGAACTTGGAATTACAGTACTGTATTCTACCCTACGAACCACAGTTCAAGATGCCCATTAATGTATCAGATCATAGGAAACAAATTACAAATGGATTGAGCCACCAGGAACGAGTTTCAGATCTGATTGTTCGCAATACCATGTGTATGTTGATGAACTTGACCTCTTCAAGGGCAATGCATGTCGAACCGGCCGGTTGTTCTCTGAAGACTTCATAAGGAAGTCCTGCAGGGTCGGAAGCAGGATCCCTGACAAGAGGCCGCACGATCAGATAAATCTGATGGTCAACGTCACCTTGAATGGTGAACAACCTGTCCACGATGGCAAACGTGTTCCCCTCAGCAGCACGTAAGGACACGCACTTATTGACAGACGTGGAGAAGGTTTGGGCCGGAAGACCTGTACCCGCAACCACGTCGAGGGTCACACGTTCGAAGTATTCCAGACGGACCTTGACAGCCAAGCTCCACAGGAAAGGTCGATTCTTCTTGTTGAAGGGTGTCGCCAGTAGTTGTTGGTCTGACGAGCACACAGAAGAAACCTTAAACCTATTCCAACGAACTGAGACGTTGGCTGAATCCAGTTGACGGAGTAGAAGTTGGCCTTGGTCGGTCGGATTTGCCTCGATTCTGTGGGACTGGGAGGGCGTCAAAGAGGGTCCGTTGGATTCATCTTCTGGAGAGTCTGGTGTGGGAGCTTCAGACTCATCCTCGAGGAAATTTGCTATCCTCTTCTGGATGGAAGGACACATCTGTATGACTTGGCGAAATTGATTGGCTGCCTCGTCATTAGGACTCCATCCAGAAGCGACGAACCGCAAGGATTGCGTGAAGTTTTAATTTTTTAAAAGTTGCAACTTGGTGTCCCTTGAATTCGTATGGGATGCGTGGGCCTTGTGGACCTTGTGCATCTGTTTGCCCAGCATGGTCGCTACGTTGAAGGTTGTACCGAAGTTGTCCAACTCCTTCTTCAAGTGTAGCGCCACGTGCACGTTTGGGCAGTCTGCCATTGACACGTGATTCCTGGATACCGAGAACATCTTGCGTAAAAATTGTCGCTGCCTTTTGATTAGACTAGGCAGGGATCGGCTTTCCTCCAAGGTGAGCTCTGGTGCAAGGGTTAAAGAGATAACTCTTGCAATCAGCACCGAGGTTTCTAAGAGGAAATCCAGGGGGTCCCTTCCGCTGTTCAGCTCTTCTCCAAAAGCCATGAGGATTTTGGAGGATACACTGTCTGATGATTGTCCAGAAGCGGTGCCGATCCAGAATGACTTTCCTTGAGCAGTTGATGTCCTATGGTTACCATGCTGGTCGGTCAACATCCTTAGGAGTATTAGGGGATTCAATTGAGCAATTCTTCCATGTTCTGAGAAGACCATGGAGCCTTTGTGGGAGACGGGATGTTGAGGCTTCCCCCTGAACACAACGACCGTGATCAGAAGCTGTCTTTAAAAGCCACATTGATATGGAATGAGGGAGACAATCGACTCACCAGCCATAGGGGAATTCAATGTCCTTCCACGCTTCGAGATAGGCATCAATGCCGTGTTTGGACAAAATATTCTTCATGAGCATAGACAGGAAGTATTTTGCTAGGCGAAGTTCGGAATGCATTGGGTCGCTCGGGTATGAAGAGAATGGGTCGAGAAAAGGGAAGCTCCCCTCAAAAACGTGCCCATATTTTGAGATCCCAAAGGACGAGAAGCCAGCTGTCTTTTCGGCTTGGCTCCTCCCGTCATCCTTGCTCAACACTTTGAAACGGTGCTGGTGGTGGGCTTGGTAACGGCCGTTCCAGACTGTATCAAAATCCAAGTCTCCCCTTTGATCCTTTGAGACCAGACAACCACGGCAGCTGTGACGGCTGGTTGGCGACATCACCCCGCAGTTGTGGTTTTGTTGAGGCATGTCTCCCATGATCGCCAATGGAAACATGAGCAATCGTGTTGGTTTCCCATCAAGCTCACACATCACTCCGGCCCCAAGCTCTAATGTCTTGTCTTCAAGACATTTCGAAATATCGGCGGTCGAGCATCCAAATGGGGCTATCATAAGGACAAACATGTTCCTCAAGAGATGTTGTTGGGTGTGTTTGAGGTTCCAAGGTTGAAAGTAAACCCCCATTAGACTATAGTAGACATTTCTTCGAAGCCCAAATGCGTCCATGAAAAGCCCTACCGGGAGAGATCTGATCTGCACGGGTTGACCTTCGCCTCCGGCTACCAAGTTCCGTTCTACGTGCCCTCTACCCAAGCCCATTAACTCCCGTTCAGCTGGCAGTCGGTGTCGCTTGTGAATGGGCCTGAGCTTTGGGTGTCCCTCGTCGTGATACAAGATGTAATTTATTGCATAGGTCGGGGGTTGAGGGAGGAGGGATCCGGTCAAATCCTCGTCCAGAGCATAGTCCATCATTCGAACCCAAATCTTATTCACGATCCTGGACGTCTCGATCACCGTTTGCTGCCCCTCGCACAAGACCAGCGGGTCAAGAGAATTTTTGTAGACAGGATATGGAATGTCTTCTTGGGAGGCACGAAGGTCGCAATTGGTGGCCAGTTTGTTGAAAGAGACTTCTGCATTTAGGACTAGCTCCGAAGGAGCCAGCAGGGGATGTCCCACGAAACCTGTCACCTTGCCGGTAGCATTCTTGGCAGAGATGTATCCGATAGACTTGACATGATAACGTCCAAATCTGCCATCGTCCTCTTGCACCAGAACACAGTCCGAGGGGAAGAGGGGTTCTTGCTGGACGATTGGGAATTCTCCAGAAGTTGTTCGAACGCTTGACAGCCACTGGTTGCCGTGCCATGGTTCAGAACGGATTGGTGGGTCAAGGATACCCATTCCAAAATACATCTTATTGCAAAGATGTTTCTGGTTCATGATGATCCGGGCATATTCTTGGAGTTCAAACCAATGGGCCAGCCTGGGATTCTTACTGCCGATTTGGACCTTTTTACCGTCGATGGCCACTTGATAGCCTCAGGCCTTCATGATGGGCATGCTTCGTTGGCCATGGCTGTCGAGGGTGGCGAGAGTGTGTGGGAGCTTGCGTACATCTTCAATGGAAGTGATCAGTTGCAACACATCTCTCAGCATTTTGTAGCTGTCACCCGAGCATGCGGTGAGATGACAGAAAATGTTTAGACCTCTTTCAAAATCCGAGGGCGGAGGCAACGGTTCCGTGTAGGGATCAGGACCGTCTGAGGTGATATACAGAGGAGGGGACCGGACGTGACCTTGTTCTTGATGACCAAGCTCGATTGGGGAAGGAGGGTCGTCTTCCCGATCTCCCAAGGCCGTCGATTCCTGACCGAATTCATCCTGCAATAATTCGGCCAATTGACACAAATTTCAAGAAGAGGGTACGTTCTCAGAGCTGCCGGGAGTGTCGACATGCTGAGAGCTCGCAACGATGACTTGTTGCAAAACCTCTTCTTCCATGCCTTGCTCCTGACGTGGCTCCAGCATCACCTGTTGTGTACCTTTCTCCTTCCCAACCCCATTGTCGGATTCCGATTCTCCCGAGCTCATGACTCGGTACCCCTGGGATTGGACAGCAAGATCCCTTCGCAGACCTTGCCGGACCCGTTTGCGTTTTAACGATGCATGTTCTGGATCAAGACGACAACACCACAGCATTCGAAATGATCAGCATCTGTGTATGCCTTTCGAAATATGCTGAAAGGCGGTGAGATGCTCACGATTGGGCATCATATGGTCAGTCTGCTATGCTGTTATGAAAAGCTCGCTTGGTCCAAGGGTGTGCTCGACTCTTCCCAGTCTCAACTATGAAGACAAAATGAAGAGGTGGTCAACGAGTGGAATTGTACGTCAGGCATGCGCGGTCTTTCAGGGACTTGACTGTCTGATGTGGTCCTTGCAGATTGTTGCAAAAGGGACTGCTGATATCGTGCATGTTGTGATACGGTCCGCCCAATCACCGCCCGGCTTGGACTCTTCTTCGTTCCAGTGGCTCACATCGTTGGTCAACCCAAGCTTGAGACTGTTATATTTCAGAAGCTTGCTATATGTAATGATGTGACAGGTGTAGAGTGACCAACATGTAAACACTCGGCAACGGAAACCCAGACTGGCCTTCATCACCAAGCCACAATCACCGACGTATCGATTTGGCTCAGGGCCAGGCATGTTTGGCCCTGCTCTAGTTCTTGCGTACATGTAAACATGCATGCGACGAGCGTACAATACTGGTGCAGCAGGCAGATTGTGTGTATCAGAAGCTGCAAATCAATGTAGACATTTTGTGATGTCGGACATGTTTATTCTCAATAGAGTGACATGAGAGTACTGAAATACATGCAATAGAAACCACGTTGGTTTTACACTTACAACCCATCAGTCCATCTCAGCTGGCAGCATCGGCCCATCGCTGCTCTGGTGCTCCTCATGCTGAGATTCTTCAGCGTCATGCTCATCACTGACTCCCTCCTCGACTCGGGTCAGGATGATGGCCTCACGGGTGATCTGGTCCCAAGTCTCCGCTCCTGCAAGGGAACAAAACTTGTTGAAGTAATACTGTTTCCTTGAGACGTCGTCCTGAACCCGGTGGTGGTAAAGCATGACGCCTGCAAAAACGTTGCGAAAGAATGCTCTGCAATCGGAGTTCTCGAGGGTCCTCTGCCAGTCAATGACGGCGCCGAGGGTTGTCAGAACAGTGCGGCTAGCTTGTGAGTACTTGATGCTAATAGATTGCCGATATTATCATGAGGTTATCTAGTACATACCTGTCAGAACAGTGC
>BCJK01000006.1:475506-489474 GCA_039545395.1 Filobasidium uniguttulatum | reverse complement strand
CTTTGCACTCATTGCCTTTTGACTTGTTCAATTGTGTGTACAACTTTATTACCATCTTTTACCTTTGTGTCTTATTACACAACCCCCTGCCCACACCGTAGAACACGTCATGTCAGTCCGGACCGTTGCTATGTCTGCAAGAGAGTTTATTGTTAGGGTCATACTCACGGATAAAGAATTCTAGTTTGATAACAACTGGATGACCAACAATGAACCACAGCAAGGAAGTGAGAGTCTGGGCTAGAACGAATTGACAGAGTCAGCTTCGGATAGAGGGCCTTCAAAAGTGCGCAATTCATCATCGTCATATTCACATTTGAGGAGTCTCGTTTCCACGGCGAGTAAAGGTGCAGCAATGAGCAATGGGGAGATGATGGTTTGGGCTGCAACAGATAACAAGAGTCAGGATATTGACCGAGGCATGAAAATTTGGAGGGTTTCAACTGGAAGAAGACTCACTCTACTTCAACCGTGTTGTTTTACCACTAAAGCCTGTGCGACTGCAATACAAAACTTCGACTGAGGAAGCCTCTTTTGGATCGACTGACTTTTATAACCGTGGACCCAGGCCAACCCTTTGTGTCGAGGAGATACGTCAATGGTCGCAGCCAAGTTGTTATAGTAAATCCGACCAATAGTGTGTGAACAGCAGATCTTGCGTACGAGGCATGCACTGTGGTAGCACAAACTACATGTAGCTGCCTAACATGAAGTCATCGATAGCAAAGCAGGCTGCTACTCCGACCATTTAGAAGATGGCGTCATCACCGCAGTGGCTTACCCCGCTTACCCCGAAAAAACCGTGCATGACGTTTTGCAAAGCAGATCCACAAGCAAGCCATGGTGCGTCAGCGTTGCATGAACCGATGGAATCTTGTTCTCAGTCGCCTTTGCTATGGTCGACTCTTCGCACAGCTCTATCTCATTTGCATGATTTGTGGCTTCCTTGTGGTTGAATTCTGTAGTGAGCCTCCGGAACAGACGATGCCTGTGGGTATTGGTAGCGAGAGGTCCTTTGTTCATTCGAACCTTGGTGAAGCGCACTGCTTGACCTGCTAGAAGACCAGAATGGAAGTAGCATGCATACATGTACTCTCACATGTCTGACATACCTGGTCATAGGCTGGAAGCTGGAAATGCGATGTTGCTACGGGAGAGTGGCATTGAAACACTGCTCAATGCTGAACGGCTGACATTGACTGGCGTGTCAAGCATGCATGTGTGTATTCTGGATTTGTATGTGGTAGCATGCATGTAAACAGAATTCATGGTACAGACAGATCGCTCATGGTGGGGGTCAGCTCCCTACAATACAGTACAAGTCGATCATTTCCGTTCAAAAATGCAGTTCGGTCAGTGGAAAACGCTTCGGAGGTATCAAAAGGCATTTCCAGTCCAAAATCATTTCCCACCAAAAAACGCTTTTCACACAGGAAATGCATCCCTCCGCGCGGAAACGCCTTTCCGCACACTTTCAAAAACTGCGGGGGCCTTATCACTGTTCTTATCGATGTCTCTCACAAGTGCTGTCCCTAGACAAGGTGGCTTTACTTGATGAACTGAAGGTAAGACTTGTACTTGAACTGAACTTGGACTTTGGCTAATTTCCCTGGTGATTGATTCTTATTAAAACATGCTAAAGGTTACAAAGGATGCTGGATGAGAAATGACACAATTTGTGGCAGCAAGGATGCGGAGCCACTGGGAGTGTCGGAACCAGAGAGAAGGAAGGCTGGAGGCGGCAGACAAAAGCGCAGCAAGCAAGAGCGCTTGCTGGGAAGACTGGGGCGCGAAGCGTGCTTCCAGCCAAAGAGAGAACAAGGGGAGGGCGTGGGCACCCAACAGAGTTGAAGAACGAGCCAAGAACCAAGCCTGGTGGTACAACAATAGGGTATAGGTGACGCTGGGGGCCCAGGGGAGGCACAGTGTGAGTTGATCTGGAGCGTAGCAAAGGCGCACATCAGTGCAGGAGCTCTTATTGAAACAAACAATCCTGCTGTGTGGGCACAGCTCCAGACGGTATTGACTCACCACAACGGTAAGGAGGTCTTCAAGATGATCAAGGATCCAACCTTCTGGTTGGGTCTGGACACAGCAAAAACAATTGTAGAACCATTTGTCAAGGTCATCATTGGCATGGAACAAAATCTTCCCCAACTCTCCAAGATCTATGGAGCATACAGCTGGCTTTTGAGCGTTGCACAAGAGAATGCTCCTGAGCATCTGAAAGAAAGGGTGATGAAGATTGTGTCCAATTGATGGAACAAGATTGCCGACAACAATCTCTACATGGTCGCTTTGCTGGATGTAACTTTGCCGGAATATCAGCAAGAGGTTATCAAAAAGCATTTCAACTTGAAAAAAGCTCTCCTTATTTTTCTCAACAAGTACGGTCAGGAGAAAGGGCAAGCCGTCTACCAGGAGTTTTTGGCTTTCCGATCTTGTAGAGCGCCTTTCAAAGAAATCTTTTTCCCCGAGTCTCCAGAAAGTTCAAAGCTGACTGCACTACAGTGGTGGTCAGAGCAGTTCGTTGAGGAAGATCTTTTGGAATGTGCTCAACAGCTTTTGTCAGTGATTCCCTCTTCCGGAGCAAGTGAACACATATGGTCGTCATTTGGATACATTCACTCAAAGTCTCGCAATCGATTGAAGAACAAATGAGTCAAAAAGCTTGTGTATATTTACACCAACAACAGACTTTTGAGCAATCAAAGCTACACCCCCCTTTGGTTCTCAGAAGACAAAGTACCCATGGAGGGAGAGGCTCAAATAGATGAAGGAGACAACTCTACTGACCTCTCTGTCTTGGCTGCCCCTTCGACCCCTATCTCAGAATGCATTACTCTTGAATAACTTACATATTGTCTTAAAGCATCCCAGTTCCCAAGTCTCAACCATTACCATAGTCTCTAATTAGACTGTTCCTAGTATCATCTGCCTCTCAGAAATCTCTTTTATGTTATTGATACATTTTAGGGAACTACTTTGGTCAGGACGCCCTAGTCTGCGGTCAGGACGCCTTTGTCTCTGGTCAGGACGCCCCACGTGGTTTATTGCAAAACATGTACAAAGTTATCCAGAGGGTGTTTTGCGCCGATTATTCTGTTGTGAATGATGCATTGACAGCATCCAATGCTTGGACGTGGTCTGTCCTCTTCAGCGGTAACGAGCTGATAGGACTACAAGATGAAATCAGATCTAGACATCAACATGATAAGAACACGTATTATGCGATGATATGATCGGTTTGCTTGCGCCAAATTGCTTGGAGAGACATGCGGGCTCATGTTATCAACATGCTATGTGACGAGACAGAGTTCGTAAGATGTATATACATACATGTATGTATGCAACAGGATGCAAGCATCACGACAATAATAATGCTGCAGCAGTCCATGAACGGGACATATGCAATATGCAAGCATTCAAGGCTACAAGTCACAATGTTATCAGGCTGAAGCTCTCTTTAACTCTACTGACTGCAGTCACTGCACTGCTGTAGAAAGGATGCTGGCATCATTTGCAATAACCACGTGGGGCGTCCTGACCAGAGACAAAGGCGTCCTGACCGCAGACTAGGGCGTCCTGACCGAAGTAGTTCCCTACATTTTACATACAATAGTTTATGAAACAAGATTTCACGCATATGTTGGTGGCAACATTACTCTGTGTAAAGGATTGCCCTGCTGACAMCCTTTACCTGCCACAGCCACATGGCCCCACTCCTTCCTCCCACTCCATCAGGTTTCCCACACCTGCCCCCCTGCTGTCCCTATCCCTTTCTTGGACTTTATTCTTTTAATGGACTGCTGCCCCACTGGCTTATGGAATTGGTTTGCTGTTTTCTTTCTTTCTTTCTATTTTCAACAAGTCACTTGACCTTTTTTCATGTCAAGTGACCACTTCTGCTTTGTCATGACCATCTATTTTCACTTCTGCTTGGTCATGCAGTTCTATTTATTGTATTGTGCTCATGTAATTGTATTTTAGTGCCAAACCTGATGAAGATAAATAGCTGGGCAGATCCAAGAGTTTGGAGTACCTTCTCCTCTCTTTTGGAACCCAGGTCATCACAACTGGAAAACTTTTGACTTCACTCTTCAACTTCTCCTTTCCAAATCCTAACCACCAACTTCTTCACTTGTCTTTGATACAACTTCTACTTTGTCTTTGACAATCGTTGATCAGGAATTTTACTCTGCTGAACTGGGAAACAAACAGATTTAGTTGTAAAGGACTGTACAGAGGCAACTCTGCATGAATCTTTACACTCTGTATACTGAGAATGAGTGCTTCTGGCTCCAACCCCACATGGTCATCTTCCTTTGAGTCACAAACTCAGTCAAATCCTGCAATGGATGGCCATCTTAACAGCATGATTCTGGCAAATGAGGTGCTGAGCAGCTGAGGCCAAGATTTGGAAACGGATGTTGAGCATATGAACTGATTGAGGAAATTTGCCACTGTTATTTGCCTGAGCAAAGACATTGGCCCATTCCTGTCAATGGTTCACAAACATATAAAGGGCACGCTTGTCTTTTTCAGAGCGAATTTACAAGGCTTGGGAGCAAGTATGAAAGCCTTGGGAGTAATGCTGCCAAAACCCCTGGTAGAATTGGACAAACTAGATTCTGTGCATGAGGCAATGCTCGGAAATCCACAACAAGGTGCTTGTTGCGTCCCATCCAAATTGCAACCCTCCTCCCCCACCAACTCTCAATAACTTCAAATCCCAGACTTCCAGTGTGTACATTGTCTGCGGGTCCCTCACTAGAATTGTATGATTCCATGTACCATCGATTGGTGTTGCGACCTGGTTAAAGAGGATAACCAGGGTGGATGAAGGAGGGGACTCTGTCCTGACAAGGCAGAGGGACGATAGATGTGCACAGTCTCACTCTAGGATGACAAAGATATGTCTCAAAGGTTGGATGAAGTCAGGATAGGTTTGGGAGAAGTAACATATGATATTAGACTCTGGGGGAGGGTAAGTTCCACAAGAGGGCAAGAAATACAACCCAGAGGGGATTGGTACAAAGTGTGCCGAAACGTTGTAGAGGCCACCTGGAGCCCTGAGACTCCAGGATAGCGTAAGGGGAGAGCAGTTGAGAGGGTTACATGATGATTGTGTTCCTAACAGTAGTACAGTAAGTATTGTTTACATTCTGCAGGCTCAAAGGATGTGCTGGCAGGCTGGGGCAGCACCTTAACTTCCAGGACACAGCCCGCACGCTGCGCCTGGCGCGCACATTGTCAAGCACCTATATTACCGAGGGGTCAATGTCCGGTAGTCAACGGTTCAGATGTGCCAGTCATGACGATGATGATATGGACGGTTTGGATGACCTAGACCTAGACATCAATTTCCATCCTTCACAGGTCAAGCATGACAATGGCAAAATTTTCAGCCAACATGACCCAACCTACAAGTTGGGAAGAGACCATTGTGTTGCCGCCTGGGTGCAATCCGGGCACTGCATCTGTCCTCCTGAGACAGATTTATGTTGAGGGAGCAGCGGTGCATGCGCCCAAGCACAGGAAGATGGACCACGTTTGACCAGATCTTTGGGGAACGCTTGGCTGAGAAATACAGTCAAGGTGAACAACTCACCAAGAGGATTATCATACGTTACCTCAATGTAGATGGTTCCTTCATTGCAAAGATTGTCGCCAAGCTCTATGGGAAGCACAAGGAGCATCACACCCTGGAATACACCACAATTTGAGAGGCCGTTTTGTACTGGAGGAAGAACTTCAGTTACAAGTACAATCGCTTGGCATTGCTGGTGATGAAGGGGTTGGATGGCCAACCAGAGCTGGCGCAAGCCAATGACTTGTTGGATTCGGAGCTCGCCAAGGTCTACAGCAGGCTGTATGAACCAATACATTTGGAACAACTGTACGGCAAGATTGCAGGTGACCAAATGCTTGATTGGGACCAAATTTTTGAGAAGAAGGAAGCTTGGTCTCTCTTCCGGACATTTTTTGCCTGGACCATGGTCTGGCACAAGCGGGAAGAGTCCCTCAAGATTAGGCGTGCCAAGCTACTTGAAGAGATCAAGTGTCTGGGATGGTCCAAGTACTTTGCCAAGAAGGTCTCAGTCTTGGACATCCATCACTCTGCCCTTATGGGTGCCAGCAGAGTGACTTCTGACCCGCCTGCAGAAGCTCAGAACCTGGCTCCCAAGGATTGGTACGGCTTTGAACTGTTGGACAAAGACTTGTAATATACTGTATCTCTAATCTGTCATGTTGAATCATCCATACATGTACCCTTATAGAGTTCAAGAGTCTGATAGGCTGAGAGATGTAGAGGTCAAACAACACAGCAAGCAATTTTAATATGACGATACAGTATACAGTAGAGGTCTTCACAATACAAGAAATTGCAAGAAAGATTTGGGTTCACTTCATGGATTACTCCAAAGGTGACCCAGCTCTTGAGCATCTTCTACCCTTTCCAGCCATGTATTGTGTAAAGCACGTCGTCTACTTCAGTCTTTCCACAGGTAAAAGGTGCCTGCAGCCCATTCATCAACGACATCGTCTGCCGGCCAAAAAAGAAATTGCAGGGATTGGACGGCATGTTGTTGAAAGCACACTAGTGACCAAGACTGGAATGCCGCCGGTCGTGTCTGTAAAGGATCGACACATTGGCGACCTTTACCCCATCCTTCTACTGCTCCGGTCCCACCTTCTTCTGGTCTTCTTTTCTTCTCTTTTCTTTTTCTGGTGCCGACAAGACCTCTGCAAGATTCCAACCAACCTTCTACCATCTTATCTCAACTTCAAGATCTCATCTCATCCCATTAGATCTTGGAGCTAGAAGGTTGGAAGTCTTGTAGAGTATTCTTGTTCTTCATTTCATTTGGGAGTCATCTTCAATTACATTCTACCTCCAGATCCTTCACTTAGAAGATCTGTTCTCATCACCTGACTCCCAAATACCTTCAATCTCATTGGTGGACTCTTGCTCCACACTTGTAACATTGTTCTAGTGCARHMYCATGATGAAGATAAATACCAGGGCAAATCCAGGAGTTTGGAGTACCTTCTCCAACCTTGGATCCCCAAGTCATTACATTGGAAAGTTCCCTGACTCAAAGTCTACAAGTCCAAAACCTTTCCAACACACCTTCAACTATTCTCAACTTCAACACTTAACTGCTTTGATATTGGTAAAGTATTTGATCAAGATAACTCTTTGCTGAACTGGGAAACAAAAACAAATTCAGTTGCAAAGCTTTGACAGAAGTAACTCTGCCATATCTTTACAGTGTCTCTCCCATTGGTCTGTTTCTGGATGACTTTGGGCTTTACCGCAATATGTACCGCTGTCTCCCTGGGCTCTATCTTCAGTTTTGGAACATGAAAGAATCCCAGTGGTTTGTACTTCGGAACATGTTTGTGCTGATGATTGCTCCATTTGCTAGTTCTGAGGTGGACCTGGCCCAAACTCTGGAGGATGAGGCACTGGAACTAGGCCGAGGAAAAGTGATAAGGTTGTCTACAGGACAGGAAATCCGCTTGGTCATGTTTCCGATGGCTTTCACTGGTGACATGCCGCAACAGAACAACAACTGTGGCATTGTGTCTCACAAGGGCAAGTATGGGTGCTGAAGCTGCTTCATCCTGACCAAAGAAATGGACAATCTTCATTTTGACATCAAGTGGCATGGGCAATACAAAGTAGAGAATAATTACCGGTTCAAAACTTTGACTTGCAAACCTGACAAAACGGACATCAAAAAAAGCTCAAGTCTTGCACGTTTTGGTATGACTTTACAAGGGCATTTGTTTTCCAGACCTTTTCCATTTTTGAACCCGTTCACAGCGTATCCTCACAATCCAATGCATGCGTAATTGAGACTGGCAAAATACTTTCACACTTTGCTCATGGAGCAGATGCTCTTGAAAGCAGGACGCAAGGCGTATTCCAGAGCTTGGGATGGTATTGAGTGCCCATATGGTTGGTAAGCATCAAACACAGAAATCTGGGGGAGGAGATACATGATCAGACACATGACTGACTTCTCAATTATCTTAGGCCCAAACCTCAATACCCAGTCACGCACAGCGGGTCTATGGTCTTTGCGGAGCACGGACGCTGTAGAGGCCACCTGGAGCCCTGTGACTCCAGGATAGCATAGGTAGAGAGCAGTTGCAAGGATTACATGTTGATTGTCTTCTCTACCAGTAGTACAGTAACTATTGTTTACATTCTGATGGCTCAAAGGATGTGCTGGCAGGTTGGGGCAGCACCTTAACTTCCAGGACACAGCCCGCAAGCTGCGCCTGGCGCGCACAACGCCTGGCTCAACTGAATCCTCTTGTTGTCCACAAGATGTTCACTGATGCCAACGGTGACCGCCGTGTCTGTGATGACAACAGAAAGCATATGTTTGTCAAGGGGGCTGGAGGTTTGATTGTTAGGAATTTAAAACACAATTTTGCTCCTGATGCTGACGATTATGACCCTTCGGAGTCAATTCTGACAACCACGTTTCTGGTTTCCAAAGTGATCTACATGGTCATGAAATCCTCTCTTACCCGTCAGGAATGTGATGAGCTGCCTGAAATCTTACGAGAAGAAAGGAAGATGTTGCAAAGGTGCTTTTGGAGCCATTCCCAGACATCCAATTGTGCCAGAGCCCCAAACATTCACCTTGGTTGTCATGTGGCCAGGGATCTCGACAATTTTGCAACGCTCAAGAATGTGTCAACCATGATGGGAGAACAGACCCACAAGGAGCAAGCGCCACACACAAACTCCTGCGACACAGAACTTCAATTGATGAGGTCCATTAACCTCACAACATCGTTGCGTTTTGTGGCCTCAGGTGTGTATGTCGATCATCCATTGGCAACCAGACTCAAGAGTGTTCTGTCACAGTGTCCCATGATTGACAGACATCTTGTTGGTGACAAACCGGTGGCGCAAGAGCAAGGCCGGTCAGGGGGTGTCATCTCAAGCTCTCTGAATATTCCAGAGGGCGTGGTCAACGTGTCCAAAATGCTCAAGCAATGGGATGTCTCAGTCACGATGCGCGAGCAGGATCTGGCGCTCTTGATCCCAGCATTCAACCATGGCCAAAGTCTTACTTGGAATGGCAAATTCAACTCAAAGTTCCGATATTACCAAAAAGTCATGGTCAAGCCCTTCAGACGGTATCAAGATTCATGCAAAATGCATTGCATTGGTACCAACAAGGCTGTCAGACTGGGTGATCGAGTAGCCAGTGACATTGGGACGGAGCTGGCTATTGTGCAAAGGGTTTTTGAAGTCGTGTTACCTCACAATAGCAAGGAGATATACATGATTGTTCATCCAGTGATCAGAGACAAGGACCTTGAAACGTTGGCGGCCCCCTTTAGTGTTTACAGATATCCGACTCTGGATGAGTGCACTTCTCAAAACAGCATCTTGTGCATCTCTTTAACGGACATCATACCAGAGAATGTTCACATGGTTTCCAACAAAGGAAGCGGTGAGACTGAGCAATGGTGGTTAAATTCTTTTGTCACTAATTTCTTGTAGAAACAGAATGTACTGTGTGTTACTGTATGCTGTGTGTTGTGAGAGACTGTATGGACAACTGCTGTGAACATGAAGGTACAGTCTGGTAACAACTGAACGGAAGGGCAAGCATGCCCACAATGCAAAACGCGCAGTGTGCGCTAGCCAGCAAGCTACATGCATCAGTCGATCAGCTTCCACCCTGCGCGGCCATATAGGAGACAAGCCCCAACCTTCATCACCGCTCCACACTCATCTCGCTAGACCATGGATCTTGGTAAAGGCCGTGGTGGCCCTAATCATTCTATGAGGCGATTGAAATGTCGAAAATTTAGAATGGATCCGCGCAAATCCGTGCAGATTCAAGGAGAAGTAGGGGTAGTCCATCCAACCGGCCAAACCGCCAAAGTGCGTATTCCCGGCTTGTTACCGGTATTTTGGTGTGCAGCTGGGTATTATGAACAACTGTGAATGTATTATCATTTGCAACGGGTGGCAAATGAGCAAATGAATGGTCTCATTGTATCCTCATCATTCAGCGTTCCAACACCTCAAAATACAACAGGACAACACTAAGTTATATGCTACAGTGCTTGTCTCAACCATACCACATGTCTAGAACTTGCTATCTCGACGGTCAACTTTTCATGCCATGAGAGCGAGGAAACCGGAGACTTTGAACTAGTAATGCCTTTGCTCTTGCGTAGGGTGCCTTTGCTCCTGCGTGGCGTAAGGTCGGTAACGCTCTGGGGCAGGCTGATGGCGGTTGAGTTGGTCGACCCAATGACTGGGACGCTGATAATGGCCGTACGGCTGCTGGTAGTGCACGTAACTTTGCACCTGCGTGCCGTATGGCAGCTGGTAGTGAACGGAACTCTGCACCTGCGTGCCATACGGCTGCTGGTAGTGAACGGAACTCTGCACCTGCGTGCCGTACGGCAGCTGGTAGTGAGCGTAACTTTGCAAAGGGCCGGGTGGTTGTCGTGAAACATGGCGTAGAGGACTTGGTGGCAATGGCTCGATAGGTGATGAGTGCCGCATGGGACAATCCCGGCTGTTCGATCTGTGACCTGTCTGGTGACAAGCTCCACAGACAATTGGAGGTGTTCTGTTACTCATCATGAGTTCGAAACTTGTCAAGTTGCGGGCTGTAGATCTATTAGGCCGTCGGTGAACTGAGGCCACTTCAGTTTGGGTCCTCGGGCTTGCGTGTGGCAAAGATGAATCCGTGCTGACGTCGGATCCGTCATCCAAGTCAAAATCTTCATTCCAATCGACATCGCCATCCTGACCAGAAGAGTGAGAAGAGCCTTCGTCGGAATTGTCATCGTCCTCTGAACCATCCTCAGTTGGGGCCGCGGGCAATCGTTCACTACCCCTCTGTCTTCTAACGCCGAGCGGCCGGCCTCTTCTGGCCCTCACGACCTCAGCCGGATCCTGAACTGGGACGTTTGATAATACTTCCCCTGGAACATCGTCATTTTGCTGCCTGTTATTTTCCGACGCCAACAAAACCCGTCGTTGCGACTGCACTGGTTGGAGAGCGAGTTGCGAGGCCTCTTCTGGCGTGAGGAATATCTTCCTGGAACATCGGTGGCGCAAGTATTCATAGGCAGGTTTGATATGCCACTGCCAATGTATCTCCTCTTTTGTCAACGGGACCTCAACTGGGGCTTGCAGTCTTGGCAACAAGTCGTGGGGACATGGAAGACCGAGAACTGTCCTCTGATATTGACGGCAAGGCTCCAGTGGTGTTTGTAGTCGGATTGACCTTTCAGCCGTTTTGAGGGATTTCTCCAGTTTGTTCCAGGCCTTCTTGGTGATATTACCTCGAACCTGCCTCAGCAGAGGATTGTGTATCTCACTTGTGTCCGAGTACTGAACTTTGTACTGAGACTGTTGTAAGATATGATCGATGGGTTTCTCGACATAGGTATAGAGTACAAGAAGGTGGCAAACCATGTTACAAGTAGCCGGAGGGACCGGCGAGGTTCAATCTATGATACGGGAGTTACCGGCGCGAGTACTTGTATGACGTGTCATTTCGTATCGTGATCGTTCCAGAGATTCCTCAGAGTAACACATCTGCCCTTTCCTTCCCAGAAGCTAAACCCTTAGCTTGTCGAGTCCTCCTTAGTGAAGTCGCGAGATTCTTTGGTGTCGACGAAACAGTTTGGGGTCCGGAATTTGAACGCGCRCGGGAGCTGGCTGGGGCGTTCGTTTCTTGCCGTAGTCCGCACGTCGAATCGGGGGGCGAGGTCGGTCAGGATAACCAGCAGCACGRGCTAGACGTTCCCTGTCTAGATCGAGAAGACGTTTGGAACCATACCAAAGACTGTCGACCGGTTGCTTGTCGGACACATATGCGGGGAACAACTTGTCACCATTGTAGGAACCTTGAAGTGGTGTTCCAGCGATGGTGGTCAATTGGTACGTGTTGTTTCGCGCGGCTTTGGTAATCTGGAAAGGTCCATCGTAGTAAGGTTCGAACTTGTGATTCCGAGCTCRAACACGTAGGACCCAATCCCCGATAGTCCATCTTCTGATCTCGGCTTTGTCTTCCTGCAGAAAGCTGCGGGTTGCGTCCCTTATAGCTTTGGCGCTATTGACCCATTTGCGACGATCACCTCGGTCTTCTTGAAGTCCGATCAACCACTGAGCGTTGCTGCTGTCTTCGTCGGGCGTGTATTCGCGAACGTAAGCAACGTCTTCGACATCCGCGGGAGCAGGAGGGTTGATACCGTAAACGAGATAATAGGGAGAGAATCCGTGAGACTGAGTGCGGGTTCGGTACAGGTACAGGGCGCRAGGGAGGTAATCCTTCCAATCAGCTTTCGATTGTTCGTTGGTGAGGGCCCAAAGAATCGCCTTGATTTGACCGTTGAACTTCTCGCATTTGCCATTAGTCTCCGGGTGGTAAGGGGTGGTTTTTACATGTCGGATCTTATGCTTCTTTAGATATTTCGTGACGACTTCGGAAGTAAATTGAGCACYGTTGTCGGATACGAGTTCGAGGGGGCAACCGTATGAGAGTCGTATCTGATCGAGCAGTTTGATGACGTATGAAGCTGTCTGTTCAGGGCATGGTAAGGATTCACCCCAGCCCGTGCAGTAGTCGATTGCGTTGAGGAGATACTTGTAGCTTCCTGTTTGCAATGGACCCGTAAAATCGATACCCCAGCGATGAAAAGGGGGGACAGGTTTTATCGGTTGTAGGGTCGACGGAGTGCTGCGCGGTGGTTTGCGTAATTGGCACTGAGGGCATGTYCGAACCACTTCCTGACAGATGAGCAGGGACTCGGGATGCCAGTATTCTTTGGCAACCTTTTCAAATAGAGCACCGACGGAGCTATGTCCGTTGACTTTATGAAGTTCCTCGGCTTTGATCATTAGGTCCTGCTCGGAGAGAACTTCAAACAAAGTTGATTTGATTCGTCGGAAAAGCTTGTCTTCAAAAACCGTGAAATGCTTCTTGATCCAATTGGTAGAGAGGCTTGGGAAAACATCTTCATCTATGGGAGTGGAAGTCAAAAGGTAATCTGCAATCGTTTGTACTTCTATCCAAGAAAGAGACTTAACTGCTTTGACTTCTGCGACTTCCGTTTGCCCTTCCTCCTCCTCCCCCTCCTCGTCTTCCGAAGATTCGTCCACCGGAAACGAGTGCTGTACCAATYTGGGTCTGCTGAGCCAATCGGGAACRACRTTAGTTGACCCYTTTCGATAGAAGATCTTGGGCCCAAAGTGTTCCACAATATCCAAAAAACGTAGCATTCGACCTGGCAAGTCCGGTTTGGAGCGAACCGAAGCAAGGGATTCGTGGTCGGTACGGACCACAATAGACGGGCTGCCTTCGACCCAATACTTCCACGTTTGCAAAGCATGAACAATCGCCAACATCTCTCTTTCCTGTGCGCTGTAGCGAGATTGYGTTGGAGTAAGCTTGTGGCTGTCGTAAGCTACTGGGTGTAARGCGGTCTTGGTACCAGAGTTGAGTGAAGGGTGTGGTTGTAGAAGGACGGCCCCGAGACAGGTACCAGAAGCGTCGGTGTCAATCACGATTGGCAGCCGATAGTYGAAGGGTTTGAGAACCGGTGCACTTGTGAGCGCTGCTTTTATGAGTGTTATGGCTTCGAAATGTTCCTTCTTCATGGTGATAGGTGAACCAGGTTTAGGAGAATTCTTTGTAAGATCATAAAGTGGAGACGCAATYGCGGAAAAATCTTTGATAAAATGACGGAAGTAGCCCGCGGCGTTGAGAAAAGAACGTATTTCTGTAATGTTTGTCGGGTCCGCCCGCTCCTTGATAGCAGCTACTTTGGCAGGATCGGTTCGTTGCCCGTGCTTGTTGATGATGAAACCTAAGAAAACGACAGAATCTTCGAACCAATGACACTTCTTTTGCTGTAACACTAGGCCGTAATCGTTGAGCGAGCCCAGTACTGCCTGTACGT
>BCJK01000006.1:451057-470116 GCA_039545395.1 Filobasidium uniguttulatum | reverse complement strand
CCTGCTGCTTTCTGGATTTGGTCTTGTGTGTGAGGTAGAGGGAATGCGTTTTTTCTCGTCTTGGAGTTGAGGGAACAAAAATCTACACAGACTCTCCAGCGACCATCTTTCTTTGGAATCAAGACACAAGGGCTAGACCATGGTGATGAGCTCGGTCGTATGATGCCTTGTTTCAATCCGCTTTCGACAAACTCTCTTAGTGAAGCAAGTTGCAAAGGTGAATGTCTTCTTGGTGGAATTTTCAGAGGTGGGAAATCCCCTGTTTCGATATGGTGTTGTACATGTGATCTGGATCTTGCTGTTGAAGTACCTGTGGGCGAAAAAATCTCGGGATAAAAGGAACGAAAACGGTCAATATAGGTTTGCTTGATCGACATTTCAATTGCGGAAAAAATGGTGGTTTGGGAAAGGGGACGAAGTCGAGGTTTGCCAGGAAGGCCAGCCAAGACGGTTTCGGAAGGGGTGAAAGAGATATGATAATCTCGAAAACATTGTGAGCCTAAGCAAATATCGCCAGGTAGGGTACCTTTCGGAACCACTCCACAAACGACCTTCAACCACTCGGTCCACTCGTCGTCTGCTACACGGAATCGAAATGAAACCTGTGCGTCTTGTGTGATGCTAGGACCTGAGCCACCGACACCAGATAAGATTACTTGCCGTTCTGACTTATACGCCCCCCCCAACTTCTTCACCAACGTCTCTGACACCCAACTCGACCCACTTCCATAGTCCAAGAATATACTGACTGATTGTCGGCCTTGAAGAGTCTTGACGTCGGCTTCGTATAAGGTGTGTGGGTGTACTTCTCTTGGGGTTGAACGGAAGACTTGCTGTTGGTTGGTGTTGCTCGTCTCACTCCTCTCTTCGTCACTCGCGTCACTCGACTCTTTTCTTTCTCTTTCTCTTTCTTTTGTTTGATCTTTTCAGGAATCATCATGCTCACTTCGCTCTTCCTCTCCTTCTTCAATCTTTTCAATCTTTTCTCTCTTCTCTTCTTCTTTCATTTGATCTTTTCGAAATTCATCGTGCTCACTTCGCTCTTCCTCTTCTCTTTCAATCTTTTCAATCTTTTCTCTTTTCTCTTCTTCTTTCAATTGATCTTTTCGAAATTTGTCTCTCTCATCTTCCGCCTCCTCTCTCTTCATCCATAATTGTCACTCGCACTCATCATCGTACAACTCTTGCGCCATCTCGTCATCGTCAAGTGCAGCCACCGTCGCCCTGCCATCCGCCCTGTTTCGGGGTGTGCTAGCCTTTGTCTGCTTGTCTGTGACTGTTACCCCTGTCACCATCCTTTCGTTTGCGACGGCCTTAAGCATCTTGTCTGTCTTTTGTCTGAATGGAGTGTTTGTTTTTTTATTTTCGTACTCGACCCTATCAAAAATTGAATAGGTCGTCTGGATGTTACTATCTTTTAAAAAATCATCCATCAGCTTATCAATATCTACGCTCTCTAAAAACTCATTCTCATCCTCATCATCCTCCGACTCCTCGTCCGTTCCTTCTTCATTGTTTTTGTCTGGTTGCTCTTTGACATTGTATGCCCGTTGTTTGTTGCCCTTGTACGGGGTTTTCGGACCTCGCTTGTTGTACTGCTTTTTCAGAGCATGGGTGAAAGCCTTGCGGAATTCATTGTTGTCTTTGATGTTGCGCCCGTGATCCTTTCGAGGGAGTTTGCAGTCTTTGGCCCAGTGTCCTTTCCTGCCGCAATTGAAGCAGCCCTCGTCTTGATTAGCAGCAAGTACCGTTTCGGAGATTGGGCGTTGGAAACTGGGGACTACACCAGGCATGGAAAGCTTTCGAGCGACGGCTTCTTCCTGGTCGGCTACCCTCACCATAGCATCAAGCCAAGCACGGACGTCTGATTCTTTGGAGCGGTGATCAGTATCCATGACTTTAGAAACTTGCGGGAGCAAATCTTCGAGGTGGGCTTGAGCGATATGCCTTGTGGCTTGGTCCGAGGCCCAAAGGTCGGGTACCTGAAGGGTGGCTTTACGGAGCTTTCTAGCCACGACACCTGGGGTGTCCTCTTCGGCGACCTCTCTGGGGAAAAGAGCCAAGGCAACTGTGGTAGTCCTGGCGTGGTGCTTCGGACCTATTTCTTGGATAACCTTTTCGAGGAATTGGATCCAAGTAGGGTGCTGCTCGCGAGTCCAGCAAGTCACAGTATCGAAATCACCCTTGAAACTCGGGAGACACCTAACCGGCCAGAGATGATATGGAGACAAATTGTTCAAAAGAATGTCCTGGATCTTTTCCAGCTTGTCCCAAATTTCGACATCGGCCCAGCGGGATATGACCGGAGCTTCCCTGTCGTAGCGCTGCTCAGCGGCTTTGGTGGAACGACTGTCATGGTCGTTGATGTCTCTATAAGCCAGAGCGGGGGTCCACACACGTTTGACGTGCTCAACGGTGGTGGGCTGATCAACGTTGAGTCCCGGAGGAGTGGTGAGTGGGCGTTGAGGATTTCCCCTCTGTTGGGGAAAACGCAAGTCGGGGGCAGCGCTGGACCTGTCTTGGGACCAGTACTGGCGGACTTCTTCGTCCTCGTTCTTTTGACCGGGAGGACGGGGACGGGGGACGGAGGCCGGGGTCCTTGGAGCCCAGGTTGATGGCTTCCTGCTGAGAACTGGCAAGGCCCTCAGTAGCGGCGTCGCTCCTCGGGGGTTGAGAAGGAGACGACTCGGCTTTAGCCATCTGTCCAGGAATCAATTCCTTGACATATTCTTTGACCTCATTCTTGAGATCGGCCTTGATATCTTGGACGCTGGTGAGCAACGCGTCCTCGATAGACTTCTGGATGCCGGAGGCGATGGATGCCTGTATGGCGGCCATTTGAGCTGCGAGAGCCTCATTGACTGCCTCGGTGATAGCAATCATAGAGATCCCGGCAGTAGGAGACGTCGGGCGGGAGAGTTCCTCAGCGAGTTCCTGAGGGGTCTTTCCTTTGGGGGGCATGTTGTATGTAGGTTTGTGGGGGGTTGTGTGAACTTGTTAAAATTGGAGTCACACAAAATAATTATTTTGTGTATCTCACTTGTGTCCGAGTACTGAACTTTGTACTGAGACTGTTGTAAGATATGATCGATGGGTTTCTCGACATAGGTATAGAGTACAAGAAGGTGGCAAACCATGTTACAAGTAGCCGGAGGGACCGGCGAGGTTCAATCTATGATACGGGAGTTACCGGCGCGAGTACTTGTATGACGTGTCATTTCGTATCGTGATCGTTCCAGAGATTCCTCAGAGTAACACAGGATGGAAGGTGACCGGCAGGACCCTCCGCGACTGATTGTAATCTTCCCTGATCCTTCGAATTTGGTCATCAGAGAAATTCAGGAAGATTTCAACCAGCTGAAACACGTCACAAAGCCTGTGACGGAGTTGCCTCTTGAAATTCCGGTGGCCACCTTCCAACCGACTGGTCCACACTTCGCCAAGGTGCAGCCGGTCATTCAAAGCAAACGCCGCAAAGTGCAGACGCTCGGGGTACCAAGTAGACTGGAGGTAATTGGCAAAGGTTTGGTCGGCGTTTCTACCGGTAGAGACCAGGGCCTCTTGGAGACGTCCCCATCGTCTCTTGAACGAGGTCACAGTGGCGGCCTCCATGATGTTGTTCCATATATTCAAGAGATTTGGGACAGTCACGTTGGTGCTATGAGTGAGGATATTTTGCTTGATGTGCCACCTGCAGAAGATGTGGAGGGACGTCGGGTATACCTTGCTGATCACCACCTTCAGAGCTTGTTCTCTGAGGAATGTCAAAACATCACGTGGAAATGTCAACATCAAGCCACGGGAATTTGGCAAACAGCCGAGCACAATCTGCTTACCTATCAGTGACAATAGCTTGAGGTTCCAATTGCCCCAACTTCATTCTGAGGTCAGTCAAGACCGCCCGATAGAAAGGTATTGTCTCTTTGGACAATAGTGCAATGCCAATGGAGTATCCCCTTCCCGTCCCAGACACACCCATGATATGCAAAGTGGGCATGTTGTACTGGTTCGTTCGATAGGTACAATCCATCAGAATCACCATGGGAAGACGTTGGTAGAGTCGGACGGCGTCTTGGTTGAGGATCAATAAAGCGGTCAAGGTCGACTCGTGATCAGTCCAGAAAGTGAAAGGGATGTTTGCTCTCTGAAGCTTGTGCTCCAACATCTGTGCAGAACTCAGACCACAATAAGTCTCTTTCTTGTGCACCTCTTGCCCGTACTTGATAGCCCGGTAGTTTAAACTGTGGCCAGGAAAGAGATTGTTGAGCGAGTTCATGATACATCTGTTGGAGATCCCCCAATTTTGCATTTGCCTAATCCAGAGTTTTTGCTCGTCTGTAGCTTGCCTTTGAGGAGCCAACAATTCTGCAGACCTCCCTTGATGGTTGTGGATCCCGTAACGTATTTCAAAGTACCAAAGATGAGGAGTGGGCCGAGTAACGTCTTTGTATGCCCATAGCTGGAAACGACAACCGGTCTTAGTGGTGAGAGCTTCTCTTTGTCAAGTAAGGGCAAGTTCACGACGGATTTCCTGATGAGCCCCGAAGCGGCCGCACCTGACTGCACAGTTTGTGTCCGGCCCATTGGTGGAGCCAAACACGACACCATAGCCATGGGTTCTTCCAAAGTCATTGATTGCGTTTTTTAACGCAAGTCGAGTTGGGTAAGGTCCAAACGAAGGGAGACCAAGGTCCACCTCAAGACGAGGTGGAGGGGCATCGTCATCGCTGCTCCATTCACTTGCGGTTTCCCAGGCAGGAGAGTTGGGATTGTCATCCTGCATTCCAATCCTTTCCTCACTTGAATCCCGTACATTGAGGGCCAAAGGAGCTCTTTCAGCAGTGACTGGTTGCCTGATGCCTAGTCTTCCAAGGATCCGGGAGTGCATATCGATCACTGAAGGCTGTTGCATGGTGGAAGTATAGTCGCAGATTTGCAAGTATGAAATAATACAATATAGCAAGATACAAGTACATAGCCTGTAGAGAACATTGTTTCCACCGTTGAAGTTGAAAGTTGAAGTAGACTCTATTGTTTGTTACCCCCGCCCTATTAGCCGGGAATCTGCACGGATTTGCGCGGATCCATTCTGAACTTTCGACATTTTGATTGCGCCTCATAGAACAATTGAGGCCACCACGGCCTTTACCATGGATCTTACACAACAGCATCATGAAAGCACACATCCAATCTTTCAACATCAATTCTCTTGACGCCAGGCATCAAATGCGTTTGATGTTGGCACTCGTCTTCAATAGAGGTTGGCTTGATCTGTCAGCAAGCGTCTCCCGCAGAGGGCAGCGCACATGCTGAAGCCCGCCACCACCCACCATATCACTACATGTATTACTAGGCAACCTGGCTTTTGTTCATTGGATCAAAGTGAGTCAACACAGGGAATCAAGGCGTGCAAATACATCAGACATTAGGGGCAATTTAGGAGAGAAGGGCGCATCTGTCATTCTTTGGCCTAATGTCCGGTCAATGTCCGGTCGGCCTTCGGACATTCTTGAGACATTTGCCGAGCTAATGTCCGCAACGCCTCAGCGCAAATTATCTCTGTAATCTCTGGTGAATGTCTGGTCACCCACCTCACATTCACCAGACATTTCACGACCTCGAATCACTGCAACCAGCCCGCGACATTATCCATTGCAAGCCCTGGTGAATCTCTGGTCCCCACTGACGTGTCCTCATCATTTATTGTATGTTAAGTCATTCGAGATTGATTATATTGATACGTGCCTCCATCGCTCCATCTCATCCGCTTCCAATTTCACTGCACAATTTGCCCCTATCTTTGCAACCTACAAGGTACAGCAATCCAATCCAATCCATAACTGATAGTTTAAGTTGCCGGAAGATACTCAAGGCACTCTCGTCCTGCGACGTTCTCCTCTAGTATCAGTCACTCTTCGAGCGTGTGTTCTCGTCTCCTACCCCACTTTGCCCCAATCTGAATCGAAAGCAATGACCCGCCGCAAGCTCAACCCTAAGATTGGACAACCGCCAGTCCCACCTTGAGGATCCAGGAAACCGCCACATCCATCAAATGACGAGTTCGTGTGGCAGCAAGTCTATCCTATTCCCAAACGCGAGAGACATATTGTAAGATCTTTTGGCACACGGAATGTCACAACGCTGACTGACCGGCACTAACTCTCTTTGCTTTGCCTTGCAGCATCCCTCGTCTTATAGAAGGTGTAAATGTCTGAAATGCGGTCCAAGGGGTCACCAGGTGACAGGACAAACTTACGTGAGACTTCACGGCAATCCATCACCCTCTTGTACCGAAGCTCCCATTCCTGACTCGGAAATTCCCAGGCCCATGCATCTAGAGGAAGGGGTCGTTGCTACTCAAGAGTCTCAGTCAATGAATGAAGCTAACGAGACGCCAATCAAGATAGTCGGGCCGTTGTGGGATGCCGACAGGGGTGTCGCAGGAATACGACAATAAGAGACTGGTTGAACAAACGAGACTTCAAGGTTTTGGCACTCTAGCTCTAGTCTTGCAAACGATTCCCTAAGTAGAGCAAGTCAGCGGGACTTGTCTCTTTCTGATAGGCGAACGGAGCTTCTGGCGAAAGGGCTATGTCCTACTTTGTCGGTACGAGCGTTGAACGAATGAGAACAAGAACTGGAACTTGAACTGAACTTGGTAATAACCCCACAAGATGATCTGATACTCTCACTACACTAATACAATCTTGCAAGGGACACCATTCACAAGTCAAAGCGTGGGCGCTGGACTCACAGGAGGTGTCAGGACCTGAGGAAGAAGAGGGCAGAGACAAGAAGAAGCGCAACAGCGTGGGCGCTTGCTGGCAGGAAAACAAAGAGAGAAGTCAGTCAAGGACAGACAGAGAAGGGAGGTGAGCCAGTCAAGGGCGACAAGGCAGGACGCGGGGGAGGGCGATGCGTCCGAAGTGCGCGAGAGTTGAGGGCAACTCAGGCTTAGGAGAGGGACGGGGGGGGGGGGCGATGCGTCCAAAGAGCGCGCGAGTTGTGGGCGACTGGGCAAGGGAGGAGACAGGAAGGCAAGGGTCGAGGGCGACCTTGCTGGCGTTGACGAGGGCGTCCACATTCGAGAGAGGAGAGCTGAGGGCGAGCGGCAGGAGAGAGTAGAGTAACAGCAAGGGCGCGTGTCAGTACTGTTGTCAAGGGTTGACTTGTGTGGGCACAAGGGCCGAACGGTTCTGACTCACCACACCGTTGTCAATTGTGGTGCAACAATTGGAACAAACCACAAGTGAGCCAGCCAATGCTCAGGAACCGGTTGGTCAGTCCGAGATCACTGGGGTCACTTCCGGACGCACTTCACAATCTAATGAAGAGCTAGAAGAACCCATCAACCTTGTCGACTATGAAGCCTTCGAGTCAGTAATCGAGGCTGCTCGTCAAGAAGATCCCTTCTTTCAGGAAGAGGAAGAGGATGAGGGCAAGGACAAAGAGGAAGACATGGCAATGGATGATAACATCAACTATGACACTATCATCCAGAACCTGGTCAACGCCTCCACCGTGGACAACTTCCTGATGCACTCCCAACCACGGTACGAGGACCCTCTCCTCACCTTTCCCCACAAAATCCATTCCTCACTCTTGGCCCTCAACTCGAATGACGCGGCGGACATTGGCGACAAGGGAGATGCTTCCGGCCTGAATTTCTGCTCCTATCTGATTGCATTTTTGGCACAAATACTCAAGTCTCTCTTCAACTGTCCGGTCCGAGCAATCAATTATGTTATTCAAGTTCCATGGGTCCTGTGCGACCATTCGTACCGTGCGGGGGTTGAGGAAGGAGAAAGGAGGGCGTTGGCAAGAGCCCAGGCGCCGTCCAATAGTCAGGAGGCTCGTGTAGACGAGCCCGTGAACCCAAGTTTTGGCCAACCTCAGACAATTCGGACCTATCACACAAAGCTCGGTCTGAAGTCGACCCCCCTCACCAACCCTTGTTGTCCCAACAAGGATTGTCACCACATTTTTTTTGAAGTCACCCGTCTTGAAAATTTTGGTTCCCTGCCACCAATCTGTCCAAAATGCGCTCAGCCATTGTATAACACCATCAATGGCAAGTCCAATGCTCTCGCATACCCTCGCGTACCGGTTGCCTTCGAGCTGGCTCGGATTCTTGCTATACCGGGAGTCGAATCAATCCTTGATAATCTGGCAGACAGGATTGCCCTGGATGAAATTCGCAATTCCTCTTATAATCAACATATCTTCAGGGAACAGTATCACGGCCATGGATTTGACAGACAGAACACCCATGCCAGCGATCTGTTCCCTTCACTCCTTGACGGCTCAGTATTGAACATTAGGCTCAATATATTGCTTGACTGGTTCAATCCACAATCATCAACTATGTATGAGCGGTCCTTGATAGGACCGCTCCTTGTTCAGCTGGCGGATCTTCCTCAGTGAATTCGAGCTAACGAGGATCTCGTGTTGCTTTTGGGAATCACGCCTGGTAAGTTGTTGAAATGCGCCTGGACATAGACCATCTTCACCATTAACTCGCCATCCCTGTTCAGGCAAGCATGAGCCTCATGCTCCTAATTTGTGGGCCTTCGTCCTACCTCTCATCCTGGAGATGAGACAATCGTGGGCCAAACCAATCAAAATAATCACTCCAAATCATCCCCAAGGACGTCTGGTACGTCTTCTTCCAGCTGCAATATGTTGCGATGGCCCAGCCCATACGGCAATTGTCGGCTCTGCACACATGGCCAATACTATAGGCTTTTGCAGCCGGTGTTGGGCCAGAAAAGATACGACTGAATTGGGTAGGTTCTTGCGCTCTCCTCCAGAGATACATGTCTCTAATCCTCAATTTCCAACAGTTTTCACGGAACGAGATACTGGCAAGGCAATCAAAACTGTTCATTGAGAGTGCAAGACTTTCCAGGAACGGAAGGCCAAAGATCTGAAGAAGTGGATAGACGACAAAAAGCGGCGAGTCGCAAGGGTCCTTGTCAAGAACCAACAGCAAATTTGCGATGGGATGGACCCGTCACCAGCTGTTCCTTGACCCTTTCCGGCAAGCCAAATGGAGAAATTACTCCAGGCAACGCAGTCAATAAAGGGTTATCCCAGTGCTTTCGACCTGATCTTTCCCGTCTGCAACAAGTTTAAGGATGCCGTGTTTGACACAATGCATCTAATCCCACTTGGGGTTGTGCAGCGGTTGTGCAAGGGTGTCCATGTGGATGGAACCCACAATGACTCTGTCAGCACCTTTGCGGCTGCCCCCACCGCTGTCCTGTCAAACTTCCCAATGGATGCCGACCCGGAAGGATTTGAGGACATTGATTCCCCGGCCCAACAAGCACATATGCTTTGGGAAGGTCTTCAGCAGACAGGGGAAATTTCAACGGACCTGGAGTTCTTCTCCCCAAATCAGCAAACGGGTCGCACGATCGTGTCTCGGAACCCTGCTGCCAAGAAGAGCAAGGTTAAGAACCCAATTTTCAGGAAGGCCGAGCTCGATCTCCTGCCTCCATTGATCAAATCTGTGAGCGCAATATGCTACATTTCTGGTCCAGCCTTTGCGTCTCCCCACTGATGTCAGGTCATACAATTTCACAGGTGATTCTGCCAACGGGTATCCCGGAAATCAATGCTCAATTCTTGACCAAGAGCGGAGGTTCAGGCTCAGCGGTACATTGGCGTTCCTGGATCAAAATCTACATTCCACTTCTCTATCCGAGTGTCTGGGCCGCCAACGGCGCTGACTCGCGCAGGGTTTGGGCGCTGGGAGAGTTAGGCAACAATGTCAACTTGACCTTTGAGGAGCTTTGATTGGTCCTATTACTGGCAGAGTGGACAAGTCTTGTGATGCGGCCAACGATCAGTGAGCAGATGCTTCAGAGAGCCAAAGGATTGATTGTGGAGTGGCAGGGACTTGCATTGAGGCTACATCCCATGTTACAAGGGTTGCCCCATACGGCATATTGGGCAAGACATCCGCCGGTTCGGCCCAATCTATTGCGTTTGGAACTTTATGTGCAAGCGTATCAATAAGCTCTTGAAAAACATGAACCGGAACGGACAATCTGGGATGGAGATATCTCTATTGCGGGCCTTTTTGGACATTGGAAATCTACAGCCACTGCTTGCTCGAATGGAATCCACGGCGGAAACGGACTTGGAAAGGGTCACTGTGCTCGAGATGAAGACTCTCTTTGCCAAGATAGCCAATGAGGATCCAACAATTTCGGCTTATCAGTCCGCCTCTGAAGAGGATGCGATCGATGCCCTTTGTCGTGATCAACTCAAATTTGGCGCTGACATACCTGGTCAACTCAACGACAAAACCAAGTATTTAATGAAAGTCGCCGTTGAAAAGTATTTTGGGTCACTCAGCTTCAGGGACAACAACCCGGGCATTGAATCTCAGTCACCTGATACCTTCATAATTGGACCCTCGGCAAGGTTCCACAAGTTGTTCAGGTTTGGGCGTAGACTGTTCAAGAAAGTGGATACCACAGCTTTTGACAAGCAGCGCATCAACTGCTTACGAGACTGTCTATTCGAGCTATGAGAGGACTTGGATGTCTTTACTTGCATGGTCGGACGTCGGAAGACTTTTGTGCTCAAAGAGATCTTCACCCACCAATAAGTCACCAAAGACCGCCTCAGCAATGCAACCACTACGTGGCTTGTTGTGAATCCTTTGGAGCCCACGGAGATCAAACTCATGGACAGCAAGCCAACATAGTCAGTCATGATTGCCTCATGAGACCCGCCATGTCCTTTACCTTTCACTCTGACTGACTTGACCTGATATCACAGTGCTACCTTGAATGTTTGGCCGTGGAAGCCCTGGAACTTTGGCCGGACGGAACTAATCCCGCTGACCAATGAGATTCTGCAAGCCCTGCGGCCTGTGGTTCTCAGCCAGGTACCCAATGATTCCCGCCAACCCAAAAACGGCGTGGTGTGGAACATGATGCCAGTGACGCAATTGTGACAGCCGTTTGTAAGTTCACCATTTTTGTACTAATGTCTGCATTGCCTTGGAGCAAGGCACTCATGTACTTTTATGACTATGCAACGCCGCAGTGGAAAGAACCAAACATGTTTCTAGGGTCTGGGGGATAAAGCAAAGCCGCAAACCGCTCCAATATCAAACACAGCATGGACATAGGGACGTGAATACATGGGTACAGATGGGAGATGATAACATAGCCGGGGCATCAGGAAGCGAGGAAGCAATGTGGACATGATGACACAGTACGTCGGAGCTGATTGGGTGGGTTTCGAGGTTAAAGCGTAGCCAGATCAAGGAAAGGCGCAGCAGTGCTTTGTCCCATCATCTCAAGGTAAGCTCTCTTCGCCTCTAGAATGTTTTTCTTCTGTTGATTCCAGCTGAGAGCAACTCTTTGGTTGAACTCTTCCCTCAGCCTCTTGAGCTGAGTCGTTGAAAGACATTCTTGCAAGATATTGCAATACTCAGTCTGGCTTAGTTCCTCATTGGGCAAGTTGAACTGCTTGAAGTAATCCGGGAACTCTGTTCCAACACTTGGAGCGAAATGCGATTTGTTCAGCTGTTTTGCCCTTGTTTTGTTGAAGATTGAGGGCAGACTACAACGCACGTCCCCACCCGATGGCTTCCAGTGCAAGGTGGGTCCAAACCACCAATTGTCCCTTTGTTCCTTTTTGCTCGTCATGTCTACATAGACATTGAGTATGGTGGCTGCCAAATGGATCTGGAGAGCAGGGAAGAAACCAACACCCCAGGTGAGATCAGAGCATTGTGCGGAACTCACATCCGTGGCTAACCACCATTTGGGAATGACTTCACAGGGATTGGCCACCTTCCCTGCTTTCTTGATGCTCCCAAAGTCGAGGCTGCAGCTCCCCTTGCTTTTGCCTCACAGTCATCTCCTCCAGCTCGAGTCTCTCCAAGTCAAGCATCTCCATTGAAAACTGTACCAAAATTGTTGATAGTTCCACTACAGCATAATCTACAATCCCGCCCTGATTTCTCAAATGTTGTACCAATTATTGAAGGGGTCTACAATCTTGGAATGCCCGATATCATAGAGAGTCATGACCCAAATGCTCACGGACAAATCTACAATCACATCAATCGATTCGGTGCTGCACATGGATTTGGCATACGGCAAGCCAGCTGTAACTACAGTAAAACGCGTGAAATCAGGGCTGTTGTGATTGTTTGTGGGTGAGCTGGCAAGCATGAAGACACTCACGAGTCATTGAAATACAAGCGATTCAAAGATGTTGTTACCCAGAAATGTGGCTGCCCTTTCAGGTTGTATGCAAGCCGATACCCTCCTGGTCACCCAAAACAAGGCATCTGGACATTCCATGTGAGCCATGGTCTCCATAACCATGGCCCAGTTCTTGCTTCTAGCTACCCAACCAACCGCCGACTGACTGATGCTCAGAGGCTAGAAGTTCGGGACTTGGCGGGATTGGGTGTTCCTGCCAAAGCTATCGCTGCAAGGTTACATGCCAAAGACTCCAGCTGCCATGTCATACCAAAACAAGTCGACAATGAGAAGAGTAGGATGAGACTGGAAACACTCACCTCCACCAACCCAACTGCTTCAATTGTGGATCAACTCGTCCAATTTGGCATTCCTCACAGAGTCTGGCAAAGCAACACCGGAGAGGTCACTCAATTGTTTGTGACAACAAAGGAGTCAGTGGAGTATGCCAAGCGGTATCATCGAGTGTTCCTGGCCGACTGTACCTACAAAACCAACATGTGGCACATGCCATTACTTCACATCRTTGGCTTGACATCGACCGGGTTGACATTCACCGCAGCAGCGTGTTTCATGGCGAAAGAGACCAAGGAATTTTATACAGCAGCTCTGGAGACATTTGGAGAGTATCTTGGCAATAGCTGCCTACCTCGAGTCTTTGTGACGGACCGCAAAAAGGCATTGATGAACTCGATTGCCAACATCTTCCCTGAGGCCAAGAACATGTTGTGCCGCTGGCACATCAATAAAAACATTCTTGCCAAAACCAAATTCCCGGGTGGTACTGAGCAATGAGATGCTTTCCTTAGCCAATGGAACCATCTTGTCCTGTCAAAGACTGAAGATGACCTTGCTGCCGCATGGGAACGTCTCAAGGCGGACTTTGCTGATGCACCCGCGTCGGTAGATTACACCTTTGGATGGCTGGATTATCAAGAGATGTTTGTCTCAGCTTGGGTGGACAAACATATCCACTATGACCAGGTCAATACGTCCAGAGTGGAGAGCTCACATTGTGCTCTCAAAAGGAGACTTCTGACCAGTACCAGGAACTTGTTTGGAGCAGTGGAGCAGATTGTTGCCCTGATGAGAGAGACCCATAGCAGTGCCGAAGTCGCAAGTAACACCAACAAGATAACTACTATGGAGTCGCCTGCTGGCCTGTTTGATTTGGTGGGCCTTTTCAATATAAAGCGTTGTTCACGGTGAATGATGTTAACCTATTGTGTCCCTGACTGAAAACAGCTTTGGGGTAAAATCTCCATGTATGCGTTGAGAAAGCTCAAACATACCTATGAGAAGGCCAACGCTCTTTGTGGATCAGCCAACAATGCAGATTTGTYGGATGGAAAGCCCGAGGATCCTGTCTCGAGCCCAAGTCCAGACATTTGCTGTATGAGACCGCTGGGTCTCCCATGCTTTCACATGATACTTCGGTGGTTGTCAGAAGAGACTGTTGTTCCCATTCCCCTGGAGGAAATTGACGTACAGTGGCATCTAGAYCCTCCAAGACCGCAAGAGATAACCAGCRACTCCGAATTGAATCCGACTCCCTTGCAACCTGCGATTCTGAATCCTTCCTATGTGCRAAGCAAAGGAAGRCCGCGTGGAGYATTGAACYGGCCAAAGTCAATCRATGCGAAACCGAGTCATGCCTYGACAAGCTCGACTAAGAGGGATCCCAGTCTATTYGAGCATGTCCAGGCGAATGATGAGAAGGCAGAGGGTAGGAAACRAAGGAAGAGGACCTGCACCGTTTGCAAACAAACAGGTCACRATGCACRATTCCATCRAAACAAAMRATCAAGCCCYGTCAGGAAACGTCCAAGAGCCAAGGGGGCAGATTTCGGATCYGAGACTACGGAGACAGATGTCRAGGTCACTGGTAGCGGAAAGAACGACGCTTCCCAGAAAAWGATCRGTCTGCATYGCGAATGGATCACGGATATGACACCGGATGGCCATTGTGGATTYCGAGCTGTAGCCTTTCACCARATGGGYGACSAAAATCAGTGGAACGCGGTCCGGATAGCTTTGTGGGAACAGTTCCAGACGGCAAAGCATGCTTACCTCGAGGACATGACCCAGTTGGGCTATTTGCCATTCTTCRAGGCGGACGTCCGTYGTACTTTGATTCTTGGGCCTGAAAGCATGCCTAGGGTGGACCAAGAAACCTGGTTTTGCRACTCATACCACTTTCAGTTGACAGCTGATTGCTATGACRTGACCGTCATATCCTTCACATTTCAGGGCCTTGTCATTGTCACACCACCAAGCAGGCTGGCTACCGCAATTAGGGACAGGAAAGAATTGAAGGCAACAGTGCGATCACTGATCTTGAGCACGTCTGGTCCAGGCTTGCTAGGGCTCCTGTACACGGATGGACATTGGCGGCATGTTCGCATCGAGGACGCCAAGTTCAGAAAGGCCATTGCAGAATATGACTTCATGCTGCAAAGATTTTGCTCAAATTGATGACAATGTAATGTATAGTAGATGGTTGAATGTACAAGTAACCTGTCATCTATGCGAATATCAGTTGGACATTCAATAGGTTCGTGTGAGAACGATTGAAACACTGAGGTTGAACTCACCAATGCTTGTAACGACAACTGAGATGTTAAGACTTTGGCGTCTTTGCATTCAAGTGAGGTGCTATATGGTGCTATGGAATGGTGTAATGGTATAATGGTACATGTACTTACTGTATGTAGTGACAATCTACTCATTCTTAGGGTGGTTTCCCCTCACTACTACTAGTAACAGGCGGTTTCTACAGTCTAGCTGGAAACCACCCTTATATTTGCAATTTCCCACGTGGGGCGGTTTCCCCCTGGTAAAGGGCGGTTTCCCCGCGGCAAAGGGCGGTTTCCCCGTAGGTGATCCCTAGTTGATATCCGATTAACAGCATCTTCAAACACTGCTCAATGGATGGAAGTCCAAGAATGTCTACTCGTAGTGACAAAAAGAACGTAGCGGTTCAGCTTTGCGCGCGCGCATCCATCCACCCCCTCGCTTTCTCAACTAAACTGAAGGCCATGTCATTGATACATAGTTTTTATGGATTTGTATTACAGGATGTAGTTCTCATTGACATGGGGTACAAGTGAATTGGTTCAATACTTGGTATAACCGCCTTTGCTTGCAGCCACGGTCTTCACTCGCTCAGGCATAGCTAGAGTTGGTGGATGCGCGCGCGAAGCTGAATCGCTACGTTCTTTTTGTCACCACGAGTACAACAGGGACAAGACTTGTTGGATAATGCCCTGCATGGTGATTCAGTCTTGTTTACACAGTGAACAGTGTTACAGAACTTCCAACTACGCGCTGTAGAGGCCACCTGGAGCCCTGAGACTCCAGGATAGCATAGGAAGAGAGCAGTTGTGAGGATTACATGTTGATTGTGTTACTACCAGTAGTACAGTAAAGTATTGTTTACATTCTGCAGGCTCAAAGGATGTGCTGGCCAACTGGGGCAGCACCTTAACTTCCAGGACACAGCCCGCAAGCTGCACCTGGCGCGCACAGCGCGCTATGGTCATACCAACTGCGCTTCCATGAGGCATACCATTTCACCACTCTCTGGAACCCTACCAAAATTTCTCCTTCCCATTCTGTGATCTCTCTGTCAGAACATTGGCAATCTATTAGCATCAAGTACTCACAAGCTAGCTGCGCTGTTCTGACAGGTATGTACTAGATAACCTCATGAGATCATTGGCAATCTATTAGCATCAAGTACTCACAAGCTAGCCGCACTGTTCTGACAAGACTGCCCTTGTTTATAGAAGGATCCCAACCCATAGCTTGACCAACCAGAAGGAGGCAGTGTGCGCGCTGTGTCCTGGAAGTTAAGGTGTTGCCCCAGCCTGCCAGCATATCCTTTGGGCCTTCAGAATGTAAACAACACTGACTGGACTAATGGTAGAGAGATAATCATCATGTAATCTTTCCAACCGCTCTTCTCCTATGCTATCCTGGAGCCCTGAGACTCCAGGTGGCCTCTACAGCAGGACAAAAGGTCAATAGATTGAGGATCACTATTTTCTTTGCAACCAACATGAGTGGGACCAAAAAGAGACCACCCCTCTTCATTGGTAGACTCCAATTGCCTTGTGCTTTTGGAAAGAAGACACCAATGGAAATGGGCTTCAAGTACCATTTCAATCAAAGTGCTTGGATGACAGGGGTGATCTAGGAAGAGTGGATTTGGGATTGGGACAATGAGCTTGCTGCCATGACACACCCCCTTGCAAAATTCTGCTTTTGCACAACAATCTTTCCAGTCACATAGTCCCAGATGATCTGCAATGTATTCAAGTCAAAACACTGGCTCTGAACCTCACCTCTCACATTCAGCCTTTGGATGCCAATTTCAAAAGGATCTACTCAAGAGAGTTCCTAGACCAAGTGATTTGTTGTGATGATGACAGCTGTGATCCCAAGGATCTCTACAAAATTGATCTTCTGGACGGCATCAAGCTGGCTCTTTTGGCATGGGACAAGAATTGGCTGGAGACAATTTTCAATTGCTGGCGCGAGACAGAGATTCTGCCGCCATCACTGCAAGCTCAATCAAAGTTGTCCAATCAAGACAAAGAGGTGATGCAATCTTTGAAAGAAGTTGCGGATGAGCTGAACTGTTGCTGCAAAGTGGATGCTGTCTCAGTGGAAGATGTGATTGACTGTGCAGACAAAATCCAAGAGAGGCTGGAGCTGTCAGATTGGGAGATCATCAAGCTTGTCACCAAGGAGGAAGAGTCAGAGGATGAGATTGAGTTGGTTGAACTGGTCTTGCCCCCTCCAACCTTAGCTCAATTGGCAAATGCAATTGGAATTGTGCAAAGAAACCTGAAGCACAAGAACATCCCAGTTGAGACTAGGCTCTGTCAGGATCTTGAAACAGTGCTCAGAAAGGTTTGGAAGAGCCAGATCCAACCCAGGATCAATTCTTTTTTCAAGAAGAGAGATTGAGATGTGTGGTCAGGCTTGTAGATAGTCTCACTGAGCTGTTCATGTGCTATACAATTGATCTGGGGCATTGATTGCTTGGGTATGACACCAGGGTGCTTGAAACCAAAATGGGTGTCACGACTCAGAACCTAGATGACCTTCACCGCGCTAGTGGCCACTTCCCTCATCGTGACACGCGCAACATCTAGCAACTTCCAGTCGCCACCAGCATCTTCAACAACTTTCCAGTTCACTTCTTTCACTGGATTGTTCTGGCACTTTTATGTAGTCTTGCCACTCGAACCTCATGTATAAATAGTGGCTTGCACTCATGTTGTTGTACATCCCTCTTGCCTCTTTTGGCTCAAGGGATTAATATCTCATATTACTACAGAAGCATTCCGACTTAGCTTTTCCAACCCAAGCTTTCCCAAGTCACCTTCTTCAACTCGTAACTAGGGATGGGATTACAAATTACACTTGTAATATTACATCTTACAAATTACATGTAAATTTTGTAAAATTCGCGGTACCCTAAAAATTACAAATTACAAGCCTCCTGAAACGCATAGCAATATAGTAATGCATAATGCATAATGAAGCACAACATGCTGCCCGGTGCCCGCCCGCCTGCTGATGGAGTGTGTCATGTTGCCAATAGCGCCAATATCTGATCCACCGATCCACCCAGAGGTTCTCTCTGAGGCAAAACAACAAACAAGCCTTGAGGCCTGCCGGCAGACGGCAGACGGGCAACGAGTATATACTCTATATCCAATACCAAATTTGTTGAACACCTTTGCAAGTTGACTCCAGGGGCTGTCTGACGTCTCCCTGTCTCTGTCACAATGACCAAGCACCCTGTTCATGCCCAGTTCACAAAAGAGGGAAAGGATTACCCGGTGTGCATGTACTGCGAAACTCAAGTCAAATCGGAAGATCTCCTCAGATTGATGAAACATCTGAGCGACGTATGTCCAAAGATTAGTACGTCTCTATCCAAAAGCTGGGCCATCCAACACAAAGCCCTTGAGAACAAACGATTCGATTCTCAACAAGGGAAACGAAAGAGCAAGCCCATCGAGGTTGACGCTGATGATGGGGTGCAAGAGGGGGTTGAGGGAGCTAGTAAGTAACCTGATTTGACACACAGGTTCGGGACATTTTGGCTCAACATGTTATGTCTTGCCACAGCTCAGTACAAGACTCCGGAGAGATCAGTGAAGAGAAGACGTCCAGAGAGTCCTCTGACGCCTTTTGTGGATTCGATGAAGCCGGACAAGGCGAAGAGCATCCACGCCGTGTTGGCGGATTTCATCTTTTCTGCTGGATTGCCGTTCAGCATTGTTGAACACCCGAAGTTCAAGCTTCTCGCCAAACGTCTACGACCCATGTACGACCCCCCAACCCGCAAAACCATCGCGAACAAATACTTGGATGCACAGTACGAGACACTGAAAACAACCTTCTTGAACAAGCTCGCACGGGCCAAGGCCGCACAGAAGCCTCTCAGATTCACGTTGGTGACTGATGGTTGGACGAACACCCGCCAGGAATCGATTATCAACTATGTTTTGGTCGACCCCATCGGCAAGGCGTACTTCCATTCCAGCGATGCCACTGGCGCTGCCGCTCACAATGCGGAATTTTTGAGCTCCGAACTGATTCGAATCATCAAGGACGTTGGTCCGGAGCACATCAATGCGATCTGCACCGATACGGCATCCAATATGCTCGCCGCTGTGAGACTGGTTCGGGAAGAGTTCGAGCACATTTACCCCATCAAATGTGCATCCCATAGCATCAATCTACTTGTCCAAGATATTCTCAAAATTGACGTCCTTTCGGATATCACCAAGAAGATGACCAC